>CM062809.1:679297146-679581100 GCA_031772625.1 Pinus tabuliformis | reverse complement strand
TGCAGATGGAATATTGAGAAACATAAGGCGAAGTTCATAGCTAGAGGTTTCTCTCAGAAAGAGGGAGAGGACTAGGATGACATATTTTCACGCTTTCACTATACTACTATTTAATCTATTATTTCCCTTATTATTAGCCAAGGATGGACTCTTCGCTAGATGGATGTGAAGCATTGCTGCATGACTTTTTTAAGGAAGAAGTATATGTTGAGTAACCCCAAGGTTTTGAGGATCATGACAAGAAGAATCATGTATGCAGGCTGAAGAAAACACTCTATGGATTGAAGCATGCCCCAGGGCTTGGTATACCCACATTGATAGCTATTTGCTGAAGCTTGGATTCACAAGGAGTAGTGTTGACCCAAACCTCTAATTCAAAGTCATCTAAGGTATGCCCCCTAATTTTGGTACTATATGTTGATGATTTATTCTTGATAGGTAGAGAGCCTCTTATTCCTGAGTGTAAGAGGGATCTAGCATCTAAATTTGAGATGAAATACCTTGGATTGATGCACTACCTATTGGGCTTAAAGGTGTGGTAGAGACTTGGTGATATTTTCCTTTCTCAAGGGAAATATGTTTTTAATCTACTGGAAAGATTTGGAATGGTAGAATGTAAGCCCATGGCCAAAATGGGGATGAAATTCAAGAAACCATGTGGAGAAGCTACAAGACCTGATCTAACAAATCCCTTGGAGTATGGATAGTTGATTGGGGCACTAATGTTCCTTGCGAACACTCGACTGAATATATGTTTGTTGTCAACACTATGAGTCAATTTATGTCTGACCCTCTACACGCATATTGGGTTGTTGAAAAACATGTGCCGAGATACTTACATGGGACTATTAATCTTGGACTAAGATATATTGTTGGAGGTGTGATGCTTCACAGATACACTAATGTTGAGTGGGACGGAAATGTAATTGACAATAAGAGCACATCAGGTTGTTTTTTTTTTAGGAAGCTCTTTGGAGAGATGTTTGAATAGGTACTAGATACAACAGTGATATATTGCAACAACAAGAGTGGGATCCTACTTTCAGAGAATCTCGTGTTCCACAACAAGTCCAAGCACTTTGAGATTAGATATCACTATATCCAGGATATGGTGCAGAGATGAGCCATAAGATTCCATCACATTTTAATTGATGAGCAGATAACTAATATTCTTACCAAGGCTTTGCTGAAAGGGAAGTTCTTGGTCTTCAAAGAGTAGCTTGGACTGATGGATGTGACCCTCTCGGGTAAGGGTTTAGGCTGATTTAGAACACTAAGCTATGTTCTCCCCCCCTGTGTGAGCTCCCAAGTTGGGAATGGAGCCGAAGAGCTCTTGGGGTTTGAGGGAACTCATTGACGATAGGATATGTGCAATCCTTACCTTTCATGGTAAGTGGTATCTTGTCTATTATCATAGTAGGATGTGTCTAATCCTTGCCTAAGATAAGTGGTATCTCCCCTACTACCAAGTATACCCAGTATGCATCCTACCCATAAGTTGGGCTTGTTGGGATTGCCACCCGTTTGGAAAATGGGTGAGGAGACTTGGATGCGTGTGCAATATTTACCTATGGTAAGTGGTATCATCCACAAGTGATAGGATATAGGTGTTCTACCACTCGTCTTTTGAGGGTCAAGGTGGGAATATCAACAAAAAATTGGATGTGTGTGATCCTTACCTCTCATGGTAAGTGGTATCCTGCCTATTGTCATGATCAATAGGATGAATGAGATCGTTACCTCTTTTGGTAAGTGGTATCTTGCATATTGTTAGTGGATATAGGGTGGCAGATTTATCTCCCCTATGATGATTCCATGGAAAATTTTAGGGGCTAATATTCGTAGGTGGTCTATTTTTCCATGATTTTTCCCAAAATGAGATTCATCAATTTCCATTTTTGCTAAATATGATTTGCCAAAATTTTATAGTATAAAATTATTTTACCATAATTTCCAAAACTTATATAGAGAAAATATATAAAATCATTATAACTTTGAATATTTTTACAAAGATATCAACAATCATTTTATAATTTTCTTATTTGGGACTAGTGAGATTCACTAAGGTTTCTAAACTTTATGATAAATTTCCATCCTTAATATTTTCCTTGGATGATTCTTCTTCTTTAGATCGAGAGTGTTCAACAAATGAGTAGAGATGAGTAGAGATAAGTAGAGATGAGATATAATATAGCGATGATGATGACGAGACATTCAAGACGAGACTTATGATGCAGTCAGAAATTCCTCCCTAGCTAAGAGGGAGTGTTAAAATTTGGCAGCTCAGGGAGAAATTCGCTTCTTTAGGAAACCCTCCTTAACTTAAGAACACACTACTAACCCTTGGAAGAATTTAATTCGCACAAGGAAAAATATTATTTTTAATATGGAACCACATCATCACAAAAGTACAAGTCGGCCTCGGCAAGGAAATTCGGCCTCACTAACCACATATAAATTCACGTGATTTCACATCACTTGGAGGCATCATGGCATCATCGCATCATCATTTCTTCTCTTGATTGGTTCGAATGCTTCTAAAATTGTGGGTCCAAGCTCACATGTGTGAAGGAGAGAGAGGGTGTTTCTGTTTACCAATGTTGACTTTATGTTTGGGACTATTTTGAATAGCTTTGACTTAGTTTGATTAAATTCTTGGACTATTTACGAGGCCTTGAGCTTTGATTGAGGTTTTCTGGGCATCTTTGACTAGTGTTGACCAAAATTTTGAGCTAGGGTTTTTATAGGTCAAACTTTGACTTTGACAAAATTTGTGGGCAAAATTTGTTGATTGTTTTGATCGAGTTTGACTGAGCTAAGGAGGCTAAATTCTCTGTTGCCTTGACCAAGAATTTGATTGTTGACTGTTAACTAGTTAGGGTAGAGTTAAGTGTTGTTGATTGATCAAAAATTGCAAATTTGACTTTTGGGCTCATCTTTGATTGGGTATTGGATGGTTGGTTTGGATAGTCAAGGCTTTGACCTTTGACTCATTGTTGATGTACTTGGATTATGTATCTCTTTGTTGAATATTTGATGACAATCTAATAGAAGAATTTGGAAAAGGTTTTCCCCCTTGTGGGGTTTTTCCCTCGTCTTTGACCAAATTTTGTGTCTCTATACTTCTATTGTGCATTTTGATTTACAGTTCTATCTAGAATTGTTTATACATTTTGATTTACTTCTATCTAAAATTACTTGATGATTGAAATTATTGAATAAAATGTTTATTATTGAAAAAAGATATATAAATAATATTAAAACATAAAAAAAAAATAATATTAACATTATCTAGAGATTCTTTTTATTTTTTTTTTATGTATATTCAATACAAATATAAAATATATAAATTTAAATATTAAAATAATTTATAATTAAAACTGAAACTATTAATATAATAAATTAAAAAATTATTTTATATTAAAAAATTATACTATTTATTTTAATTTTAATTTTTATTATATATATATATATATATATATTATATATATTCATTCAAAATAAAAATAAATAACCTCTCTGACAAAAGTGTGATATAATGACTGAGACTTACACCTTGAAAATGATTCAGCTTTTTATTGATAATGACACGAGACTTTACATAAACATCTTCAAAGCGATCTAGTTTCGATAATTATGAACCTCCTTTCTCAGCTTTTTTGACACAAACTAATAAGGGCATTCCTTTATCCAGTTTATTCTGTTTTTGCCACAGTACGTCTTGCACCAAAAAGTAAAGTGTTGTCTTAAATGACTGAAACTGACATCCACAGTCCTCATCTGAATGTTTTTACTTCCGTTATTGTCGCACTCTGTGTTGCACTAAAAGTAAAATGTTGTCTCAAATGATTGAAACTGACATTTATAGTCTTCATGTGAATGTTTTCGTTCACCTTGGTTATCTTTTTGTTATTTTATTATTTCAAATTAAGAATATTTTTTATTTTGCGTTTCATGATTTTTTAATTTTTAGTAAATTTGAAATTAAGATAGATTTAAGCTAATATATAAAAAGAATGGCTTTTTTATTATTAATTTTATAATGAATATTTTATTAGTATTTTGGTCAAAACAACATTTTGATTCCAAATTTACCAAAAACAAAGCTAAATCAAATCGTGTAAACTTTTTCTCAAATTTTACACTAAAAAAATACATCTTGAAAAATTTAATCTCTCAAAACTTATTATATCTTGAATGAAAATAAATCTATAAAATAATAAAAATTTGAAATTTTATTAAAAATCACTTAAAAAATTATAATCTAACTATTAATATAAAAATTTTAAATATATTAAAAATTTAAAAATATTTTATATTAAAAAATGTAATGTAATAAAAGAAGTATAGAATGAATATTATTCAAAATATAGAAAGAAATTCTATAACTAAAGTTTGAATCTCACCTGAGATTCTAATATTATCATTGATATAATAACTTGAGACTTTAACATCTTGAAAACGATCTAGCTTTTTATAATTGCTTTTTTAGAAACTTAATAACAATGACCAGCAATCGTGATGACCTGGAATCGATTTTTCCATGTAATTGCTATTTTTTAGAAACTTACTTTTTAAGAAACTTAATAACGATGACTAGCAATCATGATGACCTGGAATCGGTTTTTCCTGTCAAATTTCAAGAATCTAATCTTGATGGTCCAGAATTCATAGAACACGACCGTTGTATCAAGATAAAATCGAGAGGAAAAAGATGGCATGGCAGGGTCTATATATATGTTACGATCCAGTTCAAAAACGTTTATTATGCTTCCTCTTCTTTTCTCTGATCTCCTCCCATGCGGTGGTACACTGGTGTGGTGTGTTATGATTGAATATGTGGAGCGCTCCCTTTGTTTTTGACTGTGTATGTTCTTCGTTGAGTATGCGGATTGTGTATGTTCTTCGTTGAGTATGCGGATTTTTTATATGTTTGTGCTGTCTTTTTGTTGTTGTTCTGGTTGTTTTTATATGTTGTTTGTTCTGTCTTTTTGTTGTTGTTCTTTATGCGCGCCAGAGCAAAACATAAGAGGAAATATTTCGGTGAAACAAATTAGCCAACGCAATCTCCATTCAAGGATGGATAAGGTAACGGAGATCCGCGCTTTAGTTTTGGTTTTTTCGTGTTAATATGAACAACAATTAGAATCTCTAATCATTTTTCTGGTTTTGATTTCATTAATTCATTTGTTATTTCTAGATGTTTCTTAGTTCTTTATTTGTTTGATTTTGATTTCTTGATTCCAGAAGGGCAGAGCACTAGGTGCAAAGCGCTGAGTTAATAATACTACATAGCCAGATTTGCAAGGTACTATGGTGTTTGCCGATTTGATTTATCTGTGAACAACCATTGATTTCTGTATGAACAATAGTTCACTAATTTTTTCAAAATTGCCTCCGTGCTCTGTTTGTTCATTTCTTGCTTTCAGCATCTTTGCGAAGTATTCAGTGTGGAGAGCTTCGTGTGCAAAGGATTGGGCTCTGAAACAATATATTTTTCAGGTACCTTCCAGAGACTTGATTGTACTGCAGTTATCACTTCCCTATTAGATTTAGAATTTTTTTTTGAACTTCAATAAAGCAGCGACTCTTTTAAATTTCTGGTTAAATGAGTTCATTAGATTTGGAATTTTTGTTGAACTTCGAAAAATCAGCAGCTCTTTTAATGTGTTAGTTAAGCGCATTTAGAGGAAGAAGAATAAATATGAGGTATAATGATGTGGATTCTTCCTGAAATCAATTAATAAGTCAGGTTTAAGTTTATTCTGTGATTCCTTTCTAAATCATTAGATTCCAAAGAGATTCACAGGCTCTCTGGAAAAGCCAGAAGTTAAAAAATAGTTGAGTTCGATGTTTTGAAATTCAAGAAACCGGGTCATCTACGTTCCCAAATAAAATAAAATCCGTTTCTACAGATTAGGTAGGGATATTTATCTAGATGCAGGAGCGCGGGAAATGTTTGGAAATTGTCTCTCGTCGTACTTTCAGTCTCGCTACTCATGAGGCCGTTTAGGTTAAATTTGTTAGACTGAATAATTGAATTTGACTTATGATCTTGCAACTCCCCAGGTCCCGAGGTTATGTCTCTGGTACATTATGGACTCCAATTACTGCATGATGAGGGGCAAAGATTTATCAGAATCAGAATTCGTTTAGTATATTTTATCATGTCTCTAACTGAAATTTGAAGAGGCATCTGAATTTTCATTTTCATTTAATCGAATCATTATTTATTTATTTATCTATTTAAAGAAGTATCTGAGTTTCAGTTTCTTTTACTTGAATCAGTATATTTACCTGAGGGTTTTTGGGTATGGACAGATATGGTGATTTTAGACATTTATTCAGTTGAAGCAGTGGTTTCTTAACCTGAAACCATTAATCTTTGGTTCTATTTATTTTTCCAAATCCCGTAGCGGAAATTATTGTTTCTCTTAATTGACTACCGAAAACCCTCTATATAGAATTCTATCAGTAGATTTGATCTCTGGTTTTGTTTCCTTTTCCAAATCCCCGTTCGTTTATGCAGCGGAGATTCCTGTTTCTCCTATTTGAATGCCTCTAGCTGAAATTTGAAGAAGCATCTGAATTTTCATTATCTTTTAATCGAATCATTTATTTATTTATTTATCTATTTAAAAAATATCTGAGTTTCAGTTTCTTTTAATTGAATTAGTATATTTATGTGAGGGTTTTTGGGTATGGGCAGATATGGTGATTTTAGACAATTATTCAGTTGAAACAGTGGTTTACTAACCTGAAACCATTGATCTTTGGTTTTATTTATTTTTCCAAATCTCTGTAGGAAATTCTTGTTTCTCTTAATTGACTACCGAAAACCCTCTATATAGAATTCTATCAATAGATTTGATCTTTGGTTCTGTTTCTTTTTCCAAATCCCCGTTCGTTCGTTTATGCAGCTTTTCCTGTTTCTCCTATTTGAATGCCACAAACCTCTCAATAAAGCTCTGTAAGAGGATTTGCCCTGAGTGCTAGTGAACTTCAACTTCTAGGTCCATCATTAGACTTCTAGGATCCATCATTACAGAAAGAAAATTTTAGGTGTAGCTGAGTTTGTGGTTCGACCATCGCGTTCTATCTCTTGGGCTATAAGCTTATGTATCTGTTTTATAATTATGGGCAGGGCGCTGGGTTGGAATAGCCTATATTTAATAGATTAAAGGTTCAATAAATAAATCGAAATTTACGCTGGTTTAAATTAAACTGAGCTTAATAAAATATATGAATTTACGGGCTGTCTGTCGTCTATTGAGTTGGAATGTAGGGTCGTATTTTAGTCAGGGAAACATGGTATATTATAGAGTATAAAAATCGACTCACTTTGCTGTATGGTAAGAAGATCTATTTCGCCATCCATGAAAATCGAGGTCTACCGGATAATGTGTTGTCACTGAAATAAAAAGAGTCGGTTTATTTTATTTTATCTGACTTCGATGGTGGGCCTGGTCACCACTTACACCTGTTCAAAGTTTTTTTCCTCTTTCAGGAAAATGTCTTTACTACCCATCTTGTGTGGATGGTGGATCGAGGTGACATAGAATATCAATTAACTATCTGATGTGGATGGTTTTCTTTTCTTTTTAAGAACAGGAAAATGTCTTTATTCCAATCCCATATGGATAGTGGGTTCACGCGACATAGAATATCAATTAACTATCTAATATGGATGGTGGGGCCTGGTCACCACTTCACTTGTTCAATTCCCTTGAGGAAAAATAAGCCTTTACTCCCAATCCAAGTGATGGTAGATCCACTTGACGCAAATATCAATTAACTATCCCATGTGGATAGTGGGGGCGTGGTCACAACTTACACCTGTTCAAACCATTTTTTCAGTTGGAAAATATGCGTTTACTCCCAATTCCACGTGACCACGTGAATGGTGGAGTGACACATATATCACTTAACATTTTGAAGTGACATTTTTTTGGGAGATAGCATCATGGTTTTAATGTGTCTACGTGTTTATTGCAGTCAGATAAGTTATAATTAATTAATTTTAACATCTACTTAAAAATTTGGGCTATTGAATTTATTATTATGAATAAATAAAACTAAATGAGTTTATATAATAAATAGATTTAATATATAAACTATAATAATAATAAAAAATTATTAATCAACGGCATAAAATAATTTTCATACAATATGAAATAGAATCATGAATGTGATGTGCCCAGATGTTCATTGCACTCTAATATTTGTAATAATAAATTAAGTTTAATATTTCCACACAATATGAAATAGAATCATGAATGTGATCTGTCAGTTTATTACATTCTAATATTTGTAATAATAAATTAAGTTTTATTATTATGAAAAATAAAAATATAAATATAAATAAATAAATATATATAAAATTTTAATTTAATTTTATTGTTTTTATAAATTTAAAGTATACCTATTTTATTATTTTATAAATTTGAAAATATTATTTTGTATGAAAAATATATTTTTAACATATTAAGTATTGGGTAGTCCAATTACCATTTTAAAACTTACCTTAATGAAATAAAAGGAAAGGATGAATTTGAGGAGTCAGAAAAGCACGCATATCCAACGGACAGAGGAACAACATACCTACAAACAAAGACCAGAGAAGCACAAGCAAGAAGGGAACTCTTCACTACCTCAATACAGCCTAAATGTGATGAGATCTAGCTTTTATAACGTATTAGGTATGGGGTAGTCCGATTACCATATATATATTATATATATATATATAATAATTAAACTCATTCAAATTATATGAATATGTATTAATGATAATATTATTATAATTTAATTTAATTAATTTATTTAATTAATAATATTATTAATAATAAGTTAATATTATTATTTAATAATTGTATCTAATTAATTATTATTAATAATTTTTAATTAATTAAATATGTTTTTTTAATTAGAGTTAAAAGTTTAAAATTAATTTTGAGTTATTAAATTTAAATAATAAATAATATTAAATATTTTTACACCATTTTTTATATATTTTATAAATAAGTATATAAGTAAGTAGTATTTTACTTGGGTAATGGATTAATATCTTTATTTTATGAAATGTAGAGATGTACACACTCTTTTCTCACATGTTTTTAATTTTATAGACCCACTCAATTTGTATATGAGTTGGTCACAATGCTATTTTTGAATAAACCAATTATGTAGTTTTTTTTCTAAGTGAGGGGTTTTATAATCAAAGTTAAGTATTTGGTATATGTGGATAATAAGTAGTATTTATTACGGATGATGGATTTGTATATTAATTTTATGAAATGTAGACATGGTGTTTATTTAGGATTTATGGTGACCCTAGGCAACTATTTGACTACTAAAGTTTACAGAAGTGTACATACATGTTCATCATGGTTAGTTTAATTATTCTTCCAACATAGATGTTAGATCTAGTCATGATCTGAACATGTTTAATAAATTAAAATTAGTATGAGTGAATGGTTATTATCTCCATTTTCAACAATATTTACTTATACATTTCAATAAGTAAACGATACTTTATGACATAACTAAATAAGCAGTGGTTGATTTTGTCCTTAATTTAGTTAGAAATTAGAAAATTTGTAATTTTAGGTTGTCAAGTCCACATGATCCAACTGAGGTAGGGCTTTTGTAAGGCATTGAATTAATTTTTGCATTCAAAAACTCAATTTAAATAACAAAATCTTACCAAGAATCATCATATAATTCTTGTAAAAAGGACCAAATGATGACCTCATTAAATTACACTAACAAACAATACTTTGCGCACCTAATTTGATGTGGATAACCAATAAACTTGCTTATTTATTTGATTTGGTATGAACAATAAACCAATCTAAATATAAAACAAAGTAGTAATTAGTATATAGAGAAAATTAATCTAGTTGAATTTTTGACTTGGCATAAATTATTTTACTCTATCTATAATTATAAGTTACAAACTATAAATATTAATGTTTATTGAAATTATTTCAAAACTAGATTTTAGAAGAAATATATGTGTGTGTGTGTGTGTGTGCGCGCGTGAATAGAGTTTCTAAAAGTTTAATTTAATTATTAATTATAAAATATTCATAGTAGTGGTTACACATCAAAAATTGAGATTTACTTCAAAAGTAATTATACCCTTTTTGTTATTTTATTTAAAATAATTAATTAAAAAATGTTCTTATGAACATGTCGTATGAACACTAGTTATGATTTTCTGGGATGTCGTATTAGTAAACCATGATATTGTAAGAAAGCCTATTTATAAAGTAAGATTAAACTTGATCTTTTTTTATTTCTGGGTTGGCATATGCAATAGAGATTCCTGATCTTTTTATTTGACTATCTAGAGCTCTATAAGAGCTCTATTAGTAAATTTTTCATGAGAACTGGGGAACATGAGTTCCTCCTTTAGTTTTTCTAGATTCTTGATCCTCCTATTGGACTATCTCAAACCTTTATAAGAACTCTATTGGTAGATTTTTTGTTTTTCTAGATTCTTGATCCTCTTATTTGACTATCTCAAACCTTTATAAGAGCTCTATTGGTAGATTTTTTGTTTTTCTAGATTCTTGATCCTCTTATTTCATTATCTCAAACCTTTATAAGAGCTCATAAAAGCCTCTATTAGATCAATGCCTCCACAATTTTCTATTATTCCTTGATTGCCTAGTAGGATTATATCTTCTTTTTAGTATCAGGATACAACTAACGATTCAAGAGTTGATTCTTTCTCTTCATTCTATAGTTTTAAATAACTAATATAGTTCCATCTTTGTTAGTTAATGTTGTTTCACTTAATAGGAGTCTATCTATTAAGTAATGGATTTTAGTTATTGTTTCTAATAAATTGTAAGTGATCAATAAATATGAGAAATAAAATGTGAAAAAAAATATAGATAACAACACACTAACTAAAAGAGATTATATGTTATGAGAAATAAAATGTGACAAAAAAATATACATAACAACAAACTAACTAAAAGAGATTATATATATATTTGTTAAATTATTATAAGGTTTTTCTCTAGGGATGATGACTAACCATAACATATAGGGATTTGTAGAGTATCTACAGATACCAATTAAAATTATAAACTCATAAATGTAACTCCTACTTTTTATTTTAATACCTTGTGTCTTTGATAATTTGACAATATGTTAAGAAAAGTATAAGAAATTACCTATTACTATAATACCTTGGGTCTTCGATAATCTGACAATATCAGAAAGTTGTCAGCTGTGTAAAAGGTGAAGATAATATATGAAAGCTATGTAAAAGGTGAAGATAATATATGAAATAAGGAGAGTAATTGTCCATTACTATGCATTAGCCATTATAAGGTTGTAAATGGGGAATGCCATTGTAATGTTGTAAATGAGGAATGTAGTTGTTTGGATTATCTACTATTCAACCTGTATAGACGTGGCGTGAGAGAAATATATTGCGGTAGAATCGCATATAATTTATATTGCTACCAAATGTGGCCTACATATATAGGGATAATATTTAGTGTTTTTGTCCTCATGGTTTGCGCTCTGACAAGCCAATGGAAAAATGAATAGTGTACAGTATTACAGCTCCCAACTTTCCTCTATCGACTTTTAGAACCATGCCCTCACTCCAAGTCCCATAAAGTGCTAGTTTCATTTGACGATGTCTCAACAGGAAAATGACTAATTGGGTGAATTACTATTGAGTCATGGGAAAACTATCAATAAGGTGACTCGACCTTCTCTTTCTAATCGAGTCAATATGGCAGAGCATCGTGGCTTAAAATAGTCAAATCGAATGCTTCAATTTCCAGGTGCCGACGGTCTAAGGCGAAGCTTACATGCATGGGAAATGACGAGAATGCGGAGATGAATGGATCTGACATCACCGTAATTTAGGCAAATGGACCTTCTTCAACATGCCTAGAAGAGATGCAGGGTAATCTTTCGCCTACAGCATCCAGTAGCAGGTAGCCTTGTCATAATGTTCAATATCCTTTTCTCGAGCAAGCGACTTCGCGATTAAGCATTCGCCTACAGCATCCAGTTCCAGGGTTCTAGGTAGCTCTCCTTTTCTTGAGCAACCGTCTTCGTACCTTCGAAATCGATTACTAACATACTAAATACTAGTGAGCTTATACACTATAGTTTCGTATTCAATGATCATAGTTGTAGGTTACAAGAGTAATTGCTGCTACTTAGGATGTGATGTACGTTATTTCCATAATCTATTAAGGTGATATACCCTCTGCCTAAATTGTCCCTATATAAAAGAATGCCCATCAAGGCAGGGAGTTACTACCCACCATGCGGATGTCAACGGTGCCATAAAACTGAACACCATGAAAATGAAGCTAAAAATACTAGTCATGATTATCCACCATCAAGTTCATTCTACAAGGAAGAGAAGAAAAAAACGAGAGCGAAGTAGTTGGAGAAGGTCGATAGAATTTGCGAAGACCTAAAACAAGTTCTTTGGCTATCTATCTCTAACATGTGCGAATTTTCTGGGTAGATGTTGGGGTCGAAATTCTGAATCTACTGTAGGTCCAAAATTCTAAAGCTGGTGGTCTTAACATTTGTTATTGGGGGCTGAAATTCTAGATTGTAGTTGTTATTTGGAATTTTCCACTTGGAGACTTTGACAGGGATCATCTATTGGAAGGAAGGGTTGACTTGGTGGTTGCATGAGGTCTTTGCCTAGGTCTCAGATGTCTTGGATTATCTAATCTTGATTTGAATCTACTAGTGTAAGAGTTGGATTTGGTTTTCCCCTTGAAGGGATTCTGCCCTCGCTAAGTGCCTACATTATGTGTCTCTTGTTCTTATGGTCTTAATATACATATAATTTGGTAATATATTGATGAAAGATAAACTAATAAAGAAGTAAAATAAACCAACATAATTCACAAGTAATTATCAAGAAAGAGGAATGAAACCATAATTCCAATAAACATTGATTTCTCAACATGGTATCAAAGGTAAGGTGGAAGAAGGTTGAAGATCACTTAGTTGGGTATCATTTGAAGAAGGGAAAAGTAATCTTGGAAGAAAAGGTTACTCCCTCTATGGAAAGTTATTTGAAGATGGGTCTCAATATCATGAAAGTTGCAGGAAGCTAGATTAGAAGGATCATCTACAAGCTATCTAGGACAGTCAAGAGTGAATGATTCCTCGCTACACATACAGTTACTCTTGATGATGAGAATGCATGGATCATTGATAGTGGAGCCTCAATACATATGATGGGAGAAAGTTGACTACTTCATACTCTATCAAGGGAACCATCATCTCATGTAGTGGATTTAGGACACAATAATAGTTATGTAGTCAAGGGCCTTGGATCTACATCATTGAAGTTGGAAAGTGGACAATAGCTACATCTCAACAACATACTCTATGTCCTAGGTTTGAAAAAAAAATTACATTCCATTTCTTATTTAGAAGATAAATGATATATGGTTTCATTTGTAGATGGTAAACATTTGGTTTGGGGAAAGGATTCAAGTATTGAAGAGGCAAAGGTTATTGGACTTTGTGAAGGAAGATTGTATAGAGTTATAACACCATCTCCTCAAGCCCTAGTTGACATGGAGATCAACCCTATCGAACTATGGCATAAAATATATGGTTATATTCATTACAAGACAATACCCTCTCTTAGTCAAATGGTAAATGGCATCCCCAACATCAAGGGAGATCATGAAGGAGTATGCAAAGGATGTGCTTTAGGAAATAATACTAGGAAACCTTTTACAAGAAATGATACAAGGTATAATGAGATATTAGACCTCATTCATTTTGATGTGTGTGGGCCAATGTCTAATAAATATCTTCTATTCCATATTTATTATTTTACCTTCATTGGTGATCACTCTAGAAAGACATGGCTTTATCTTCTTAAGGCAAAGGATGAAGTATTCGAAAAGCTCAAGGAATTTAAATCCAAAGTTTAGACCTTAACTGAAAGAAAGATAAATATTTTGAGATCCAACAATGGAGGGGAATACACTTCAAAAGAGTTGATTGCATATTGTAAGGAAGTAGTTATTAAGAGGGAGCTCATTGTTCCCTATAACCCCGAACATAATGGAGTTTTAGAAAGGGAGAATAAAACCATTAAAGAATGGATAAGGACTACGATATTTGATCAAATTCTACCAAAATTTCTATTGGGAGAATGTTGGCTTATTGGGGTTGACCCAGGTTTAGAAATGTTTAGCTGAAAAAATCCCGAAACTACCGCCCCTTTCGGCAACATTCCGTGGAGCGCGGACTGAGGTCTCACCTGAGGTAGTATGGGAGGGTGTTGGAACCAAGTTTCTGCACCTTAGGGATGCCTTGATGAGGTCTGGAAGTTCACGAACCGATCCTATGTGTTGCGCGACTCCTGTGCAACTGTTTGTTCAGAGTATCTGCCTTCGTGTGAGCACGAGTGTAATTTATTTTTATTGTGCTTAATATTATTATAGATCTTAGATTATATAAGACGACACAATGCTTCAGTTACCAGTTAACATAGCAGACACACGTGTAATCATAAACCATAAACAGATGCATAAACCAGAATATAGAACAGATACATGATATTCCAAAACCCACTTATCTTTATTAATGCCTTTATCTAGTTACAATCCACTTCTTGCCCTATACACACAGCTGCAGGGACTGCGCACACAACTACGGACTCTACCAGGCCTCCGCGCACATAGCTGCGGAGCCTCTATCTCCTATTACAACCCAAAACTCGGACTTATAGACTTAGATCTAATATTGCCTTTAGACACCCATATCACTTATTACATTACCAAAAAACTGCCTTTTACACTTAGAACCTTGCTCTTATTTATACATTCCCATGGTCCGCAGACCATGGGCAGGCCAACACATTCTAGATTAATTTACAATATTTTAGGGTGGACTACCCTTAGACTTGACCCATTACAATTCGCGTTCTGTGCACTTTGCGGAGCTTTTACAATATCAATACCCAAAAATGTGGGCTTTAAGCCCCAAAATCATTATGCGGGGTCCGCTGCCCAGAAGGCCCCCAACACAATCACCGTGACTCATCCTGAGTCACTCGTTGGTGCGGCGAGATGCGCTGCCAAGGATTCACGGTCCACCATCCCTGTTAGTGACGTACTACGCTTCGTTGTTCCATCCTTGACTCCTGCAACACTTCTTCGAGCTCCTGCTCCATTTCCCTTGCTAATTCACATAACCGATGATGCTCATTCTACTCTACTTTGTTAACACAAAACGGCTCCTTATAGGATTCTAGCTCTAGCTAAGATGCCAAAGCCATGAACTCTTTGTGAAAAAGCAGCAAGCTTGCGATCTCTAGTCCCGTATACTCAATATCTGCTGAAGCGTGTGTCGCATTTTTGCAAGAGAGATGTTGTTGTCCGCGAGGTCCCAATCTTCATGCTTCTTCATGGGCACACAGCCCAGGGATGCACTTTTCAACGACATTCTGTCTTTTATCCCAAGATTCACCATCGTGCCCTTATCTTTCATAGATCACTTACTAAACCATAGGTTTCGCGATGACATCCAGACCAGTTCTGCTATTTGTCTGGGCATTTGTGGTATATCTCCCACCACTGGCGTTGGGCTCGGCATGACGACTTCGACCGTTGGCATTATGTTGTCCTGAAGGTCCTATGTCTCTAGGTTTATTCTCAAGGCATCGAAGTTGGATGGGTCCATATCTATCAGATAGCTCAATAACTTAGGTCTCACAGTGCCATGGTTTTTTCAGACAACCAGCTATGATTTATAGGCCGACCAATATTCAAATTCAACCGTTCCCTTCTTTTCTAGTTCATTCATGCGATACGGACTAGAGATCATTTCAAATCCAGTTCTGACTTCATGTCTTAAATGCCCGTCGTCCACTCCTTGTTGTCTCAGATTGACCATCTTATCATGAACATTGACCTCAATGGTCACTTTCTCACCTTTTTGCGTAGCAGCACAGCCCTTTATGCGCGACTGTGATTCCTGCAATAAACTCTCATTACGTGTAACCCTGTTTCCGTGTAGCTTTCCTACAGACTTGTTTATAGTCTTGCACCTTCTTTCAACTGCTTGAAGTGCTGAGAGTGTACTTCAGTCAGTTAGTCAGACAACTGACCTACTTGTGTAGAGCTTCAGGCAACTGCCATTTACTCTTCCTAGGAAGGGCTCTCCATTAAGCTTGTCGAGCTGGACCGCGCCTCCATCTATGACCTCTTTGACTACATATGGTCCCAACCAATGCATTCAGAGTTTTCTAGGGAATTTCTCGAACTTGCTATCATACAGCAATACTAAATCGTTTACTTTGAACGTGTGCAAGTTGATGTGGAAATCGTGCCAAGCTTTCTCACGTTGTTTCTGTACCTGCTGATGAAATCCTGCCAGAAACCATTCTTCCTCTAGTTTTTCCAGTTGCACGAGCCTCTCTGCCAAGGCTTCGTGGTCTGCCATGCTTGTCATCACTGCTATCCACAAACTAGGTACAATGTATTCCATTGGCATGACATCTTCCGTGTTGTAAACTAACCTGAATGGTGTCTGGACCGTCAATTTCTTGCATGTGGTTCTGTATGCCCATAACACGACAAGTATGCGTAAATCCCAATTGGTTCACTGTGCATTACATACTTTGGTCAAAGCAGTCTCCAGAATCTTGTTGAATTCTTCTACGGTCCCGTTCACTTGCAGATGGTACGGCGTGCTTTGCTGATGATACACCTAGAATTCCTTAGTAAGTGCATTGATAGTTTAATTTAGGAAGTGTGTTCCATGGTCACTCATTAGAATTTTCGAACATCCAAACCATGTCAAGACATTGTCCAATAAAAATTTCGCAGCTATAGCAGCCATGCAATCCTTAACCAGTTGTGCTTCCGCCCATCTAGTCAAATACTCTGTCACAGTGATGACGTAGTGCGCACCCATCTTCCTTAGAGGTGTGATGGGCCCCACAAAGTCTATGGCCCATTTTTCGAATGGTTGCAGTGTCATCTGTGGATTGAGTGGCATCTCATCCCTTTGTGATGGTTTCTCAGTCCGTTGACATACATCAGAGGCCCGAAAATATGTTTTTGAGTCTTGATGTAGGGTTGGCCACCATAGTCTGGCATGAAAAATATTATGTGTTGTCGCCTGTCCCGCATAATGTCCTCCTGCATCCCCCCCATGTGCTTCTGCGAGGATCTGTCCTCGTTCAGATTCGGGTACATATCTTTGTAATATTTCGTCGTTTCCCATTTCGTAGAGGTGCCCCGCGATAACAATAAAATTTATCTGGCATACCACCATTTGTTTCTTCTGCTGTACTGAATATCCCTGCGGTGCGGTCACTGTGGTTAAGAAGTGGGTTATTTCATCGAAGTGGCCATCTATGATGCACATTGCATAGAGATGTGCATCAAGTAGTCAATCCTCCAAATTTGTTGGCTCCTCACCGTTCTCAATTCGGGACAGGTGGTCTGGGCCTACGTTTAGGCGTCTTGGCTTTACGAGGACCTCGAAATCATATTCTTGAAATAGTAACAACCATCTAAAAATGTGCTCCCAACACAGGCTTGTTCACCAGGTATTTCAATGCGAAATGATCGATATACATCTTGAAGTGCCCACCAAGTAGATTGTGGTGGTATTTCTGGAGTGCGTATACCATCACCAACCCCTCATGCTCAGTAGTGGAGTAATTCTTTTCAGCTTTGGACAATCGTCGACTTACGAATGTGATCGGGTGATCAATGCCTTTCGCTCCTTCCTACGTGAGTACAATGCCCAGCGCGATACATGACGCATCAACATGTACATGAAATTAGACGTCCCATTTTGGGAAAACCAAAATGGGGGCGGATGCCATCTTTTCCTTGAGAATATCCAGACTTTTCTTACAGTCACCATTCCAATAATATGTAGCACCCTTTTTCAACAGTTGTTCCATTAGTGTCGTGATTTGTGCATAGCCCTTAATAAATTTTCGATAGTAGCCAGTGTGCCCCAATGTGGTACGGAGTTGTTTGACACTACGCGGTGCTTGCAGATTGAGTATGACAGCAATCTTTGCAGGGTCCACCATCAAGCATTGTCTGCAGACCACATGGCCGAGCAAATTTCCAAAGGGGACAAGGAAGGTACACTTCTTAAGATTTAGTGCAATCTGGTGTCGTCGACACGTATCTAGCATCAATCGTAAGCTTGCTATATGTTTCTTGACTAGCCCAAATAGAGTCCAATCATCAAAATAAACCTCCAAAAACTTATGGATGAATTCCTTGAATGCGGGCACTACTACGCATGAAAATATCGCTGGCGCGTTTTTCAACCCAAAGGGCATAACAGTGTACTGAAAACATCCCCATTCAGTCACGAAGGTTTTCTTTCTCCTATATTCTGGTGCAATATTGATTTGATGGTACCATGAGAACCCATCTATGAATGAGTACGCTTCCTTTCCGCCAACATTCTCCAAGACTTCATCTGTAGATGGTGTCGAGAATGGGTCATGAACACAGGCATCATTCAGTTTTCGGAGGTCCACGCAGATTCAAATTTTGCCCTTTTGTTTTTCTCCTGCACTATCATAGGACTCACCCAGTCAGACTCTTCCATTGGTTCAATAATTCCTGCTGCAAGCATTTTTTCCAATTCTTCACAGACCTTTTCCTTATACTTCGGATTCAAATGGTAAGGACGCTGCTTAACTGGCTTTGTGTCTAGTTTCAGAGTTATCTTCATCATCCCTAGGTCGCCGAGGATCCCTTTTAACTCTGTTATTTTGGTTGGGAATAAGTCTTGATATTCACGAAGTAACTCGACGACCTTATCCACCATGGCATCATCCCAATAGTCCCCAAGCATTGCGTACTTTGGCTCCACATCTGTACCAATGTTCACTTGTTTCATTTTCAGTGGCATGGTGATGTTGGGGTCCTTGATTGATGGTCCTCGAATTTCACGACTCCCTTATGTTTCCAGAATATTAATATTTCGGGGGTCACCATCATCACCCTCCACTTGCATGTTGTAACATTCTAAGGCATGGCTTAACTAATGTGACCATATTGGTTGAACAATTTCTTCTGGTTCCTATGGTATTTTGAAAATGGCGACTTTCACGACTTGCCGCGCATCGTCAACAATATCCATCCATTGGTCTTCAAATAAGAATGTTAATAAAAATCCCTCGCGCAAGATATCCCATTCGCCTGTACCATGTCGGAGTTCTGTCTCGGTATACCAGTTTCTTGGGATGACATCCAGGGTATGATAAAATAAGTGTACCCATTTAGGCTGGGGCTCTTCACCATAGGCTTTGGTCCATTTTGTGAGGTGCATGCGCAGGTTATCGCGTCCATCGTATTTCTTGATTAGTCGTAGTTCCGGCTTCCCAAACCTTAGCTGCATCATCCTTCTGCAATCACAGTAGTTTTCAAAATTTCCTTCATGTGTTCCCCACCAACACGCAAGTGTTACGTGCAACACCCACTTTAATGCATTGAACCTCTGGTGCTCTGGTACTGCACTCTCAAACTTGCTCAAGAATTCATCCACTGATGTTAGTCCATCATATGTTGGTAGATCTCGAGCCTGGGCGGTTATGCAACGTAGTGATTTGGTCATAATATTACAATTTAGCGTCATCACTTCACTCAACCGATTGTGCCATCGTTCATCTTCTTCATCTGACTGCGAAAGGCAGGATTCTGCGTGCTCCCACGAGGCCCTTCCATCTGCAGTTAGATTTATCCAATCCTGGTTTCACGTGGTTATTTTATAGATAAAATCTAACTCCTCATCACCTCCATCGTCACGCACGGGTTCAATGTAGTGTTCTCCTTCAACGGGATCCAGCGGAACTACCAAACCTAGGGACTTTTTCTCAAAAATCATTTTTCGCTTCTTCAGGTTGATGACTCCATTCATATCCGTGGCCCAGTCTATTCCTATTAATGCAGGGTAAGGGGTACTGTAATCTACAATCTCTATTACCTCGAAGTCTGTCTACGTGCTCACACCTTCGATATCCATTGTCTCTCCTTTCAATCTTCCCATGGGAAAGATCTTTTGTTGGTTCGCCATCTGTAATTGAATAGGAGACCACTGTAATGTGAGCCTACCCATGCGTTCCCAAGTCTGCTTTGGTAATACATTTGCGTCCGAACCCAGGTCTAAGATTACCTGATCCATCTAATATTCACCAATTTGCACTGTCAACCACATTTCCATTTCGGTGCACAAAGCAGGCTTCCCCATTTTTCGAACTAGGTGTGGTTCCCCTGACCCTGCACACCTAGCGATCAGCTCTTGTAGTCCTTTGACTACCTTATTGTCATGCAACAGTTTCATACATGTCTCTAAAAAGGTAGTTAGCATAGAAGGATCTAGGCCCATCTCTGGTTGATCCTTACTACCTGAAGTAGAGACCTCCATGAAGTTCTTCTTGGCTTCCATAAACATTTCCTTTGCATGTTCCAAGTCAAACTCGGGTTCCTTTGTAGGAGCCCTACATACCCAGGTATCCTCTTCAGGTTGCTTCCCCTTATCTTCCCCCATGGTCGTGCCACTTCTGAGCATCATGTTTACGTGGGGTCTTCTTTGTGCAGCTCAATCCTCATAATTTGGATATTTTGCGTCGGAGTAGGCTGCAACACCCCTTTTTCGCGCATTTGTGCGATCAGCATCAAACAATCTACCACTTCATGATCAAAACTGTATACATTATGGGCAAGATATTCTAGTTGGATTCATACAGTCGCGCACATAATGCCCGGGTCCTCTGCAATTGTAGCAGATTAACTATCCGCACCCTCGTCCGGGTCCCATTCCTCCTCGTCCTCAACCTCTCCCTTGAAATCCTCCCCACGCGATTGCTACAGCTGGATCGAGGCCTCACATTTCTGTCTGCATTAGATAAGTTGGGGTCCTATCCATGATTTGTTCATAGCTCCAACATGTCCGCTCATCGTGGCCCACATATCTACATAAATTATAGTACAGTTACTATGGAGTCTGGGTATACTTCTGCAACATGTGACAGTTGTCTGTCGTGTGCTTTCCTCCCACCTAACAAATCACGCACCAGAGTGCATGGGGCGCACTTGGCCTTGCTTGTGCCCCTGGTCTCAATGACATTTCTCCCCCTCCCGCCAAATAGTTTGCGAATACAGGACAATGATCCTTATCGTGACCTTGGCCTTTACATTTTATACACCACACTTCTTTGCGTGCCTCTAGCCAGGGTGCCCTATCCTGCTTCAAACTTTGCATCTCCATGCATAGGATTTGTAGTTGTGCGTGGATTTGTTGGACTCCCAACCCCGGATCCTGTATCGGTGTTTCATGCAACCTCATCGCCATTTCCAATACCTTTGCCTGGGTTGAGAGCTTTTGTTGTGACAGTGTCATCCTCAGGTGTGGTGTCAAAGACGCCATAAACCATGCATGGTGCTACATGTCTATCAGTGTCATATTAGCCTCACGGATCATACTTTTTAGCCTCTGATCCAGATCCCAAGGGTTTCGCTTGGAAGCATCGCGATCTCCTTGAATCCGATGATCAACTGCATCTCTGATTTCGACCAGCTAAATTATTTGTTCAATGCAATTTGAATCTCCACTATTACAGCATTTGGGTGATCATTCGAGTGATTGATATACCAAGTCATCACGCAATCTTGTAATGTGCTTACCAACGTAGCCTTCTTAATGTTATCATCTGTAACCTCGTGCGCTTCCGACACTGCTCTTACTACGAACCAAAACTAATCAGGGTTTTTTTTTCCTACTATGAATAGAGGGAACTTGATCACGCTCACCATGCTAAACTGTTGGTTTGGTGGAGGTGGAGTGGGCGAAGTTGGAGGTGAAGAAGGGGATGGGAGTCGTGGTGTTAGTGGGGATGATATCTGCGGAATGCGCTACTTGATCAAACTGACCGCACTCCTCTGAGAAACCCAAGCGCGCTCTTCCTCACTTACCTGCAGAGGTGAAATTAAAGGACAGTTTCCTAATCCTTCGATCCCTTTGTAGGCCTTTCCACTCCACATCATTCCACTCATTAATGTATTCACATCACCCGTTTTTCACATAAAAATATCTTAATCCAGGTATTCAAAGACATGATGTACTTACCTTGCGGTCCCTTAAGAAAACGTCTTTCTGCTTCGCTATAGCTCACAGTCGTGTCTATCACAAACGCAATGATAAACCCTCCTATTATCTGATCCATCCAATGGTCTACAGCCCGCGTGATCCTATCTTCAGATGCCTCTAGCATGTGCACCAATTCTGGAGTCCACACTATCAGTTGATCGAGCTTGCACCTTCCCTGACTATCTGCCAGCCTCGTGATCCAATCGTACAGTTCTGAAGAGAAGGTCGTGAAGAAGATCTCGTGGATTTCTGTATATAAGATGTGATCCAACCACCTCTTCTCAGATATCTCCGAGGTTTTTTTTTCCTGTATTACGAACTCGTGCAACTTCTACTCCAACCAATCTTCAATTTCTTTCTTCATAGGGTTCTAGTGTTCTGACATCAGACATCCCTTAGGCAGATCCCGGTCCCGGGAATGGAACCATTTATTGGATTATTGGGGTTTGACCGAGGTTCATAAATGTTTAGCCGAACAAATCCCAAAACTACCAGCCCTTTGGGCAAAAACCCGCAGAGCGCAGACTGAGGTCTCACCCAAGGTAGTATGGGAGGGTGCTGGAACTAGGTTTCTGCACCCTAGGGATGTCTTGATGAGGTCTGGAAGTTTGCGAACCGATCCTACATGTTGCACTACTCTCGTGCAACCATTTGTTCAGAGTATCTACCTTTGCGTGAGCGCGAGTGCAATTTATCTTTATTGTGCTTAATATTATTATAGATCTTAAATTACTTAAGACGACACAATGCTTCAGTTACCAGTTTACATAGCAGACATACACGCAATCATAAACCATAAACAGATGCATAAAGTAGAATATAGAACATATACACAATATTCCAAAACTTACGTATCTTTATTAATGCCTTTATCTAGTTACAATCCACTTCTTGCCCTGTGCACACAGCCACAAGGGTCCGCGCACATAACTGTGGACTCTACCAGGCCTCCGCGCACACAGCTATAGAGCCTCTATCTCCTATTACAACCCAAAACTCGGACTTACAGACTCAGATCTAATATCGCCTTCAGACACCCATATCACTTATTACATTACCAAAAAGCTTCCTTTTACACTTAGAACCTTGCTCTTATTTATACATTCCCATGGTCCGCGAACCATGTGTAGGCCGACACATTCTAGATTAATTTACAATATTTTAGGGTGGACTACCCTTAGACTTGACCCATTACAATTCGCATTCTGTGCACTTCGCGGAGCTTTTACAATATCAATACCCAAAAATGTGGGCTTTAATCCCCAAAACAGTTACGTGGGGGGTCTGCTGCCCAACAGAGAAGCAGCAATTACAATAGTATATATATAAAATCGAAGTCCTCATAGAATCCTTGATAACATGACACCAGAGGAATAATTCACATGGAAGAATTCATGTGTATACCATCTCCGAATATTTGGGTGTCCCACATATATCCATGTTCCAAAACACAAGAAAAAGAAGTTGGACTCTACAAGCATAAAAGGAACCTTTGTTGTCTATAACCTTTTGTCAAATTCTTGTAGAATCTACATCAAGGAAGGAAGACAAATTGAAGTTAGCAAGGATGTTATATTTGATGAAATACATACCTACAAAATATCCAAGGATATACCAATCGAATCTGATGAAGAAGATGTATCGTTATTTGAAGAAGAAGAGCATCATGACAAGGCACCTACAAACCAAGAAGAAGGAGAAGAAGGACAAAGTGAGCCTATTCAACCTATAATCGTTCCCAAAATGAAGAAGACTCCAAATTGGCTAAATGTTATACTTGAAGATGCCAAAGGACATGGAGAAACTAACAGATCTTTTAGAAAAAGAAAAAGACCAAAGAGATATTAAACATATGCAACATACATGAAAAAACTAATAGAAGTGTAACCAACTACCTTTGAAGAAGCCGCTCATCAAGAAGAATGGAAGAAGGTGATGTAGGAAAAATATCAATCCATCATGAAGAATGGGGTTTGGGAAATTGTTCCTAGACCAAGTTAAAAATTGTTTGTCACCTCCAAATGAATTTACAAAATCAAACATGTCGTTGATGGAAGCATAGACAAATACAAAGCGAGGTTTGTTGCAAGGGGTTTCTCACAAAAGGAAGGAATGGAATATGAAGAAATATTTGCTCCTACTGCCAGGTATACTACTATAAGATATTTTTTTTCACTAGTCACTACTATGGGATGGATTATCCATCAAATGGATGTTAAGATAATATTTCTGAATGAAACCATTGATGAGGAAGTATACATTGAACAATCAGAAGACTTTGAAATAAATAGTATGGATACACATGTTTGTAGACTCAAGAAATATTTATATGGCTTGAAGAAAGATTCCAGGGCTTGGTATGCAAGAATGGATGCATATATCTTAAGGATTGCGTTCATCAAAAGTTTTGCCGATGCAAACCTCTATATGAATATAGTGAAGAATGAACTTGTCATTATACTACTATATGTGGATGATTTTTTTATTACAGGTGTGAAGTGTCGAATACTAGAATGCAAGAAAATGTTGGAAGCATAATTTGAAATGAAATATTTGGGACTCATGCATTATTACTTGGGCTAGGAATTTTCACAAAAACCCGATAAGATATATCTTGGTCATTGGAATTACATAATCAGTATGTTACAAAAGTTCGGTATGATGTATTCCAAGCCTATTACCACTCCCATGATCACTAATATCAAGAAGTTAAGAAGCTTCGACTCTAGTCTCATCACTCATACTACCTATCGTAATTTGGTGGGCTCTCTGATGTACTTGGTAAATATGAGACCTGATATACGTTTTGTGTTAAATGTTCTTAGCCAATTTTATTTGGAGCCTCATCATGACCATTGGATAGCTTCCAAGCATATCTTGAGCTACCTACATGGCACAATACATCACTGCCTAAATTATGATGGAAAATAAGTTAAGTTAATAGGGTTTACAAAATTTGATTGGGGTCGCAGTGAAACTGATGGAAGGAGCACTATCGGTGGCTATTTCAGTTTGGGATCTACAATGGTTTCATGGATGAGAATATTACAAGATCTTGTTGCATTAAATAGTGTTGAAGAAGAATATGTTGTTTCATGTGAAGTAGGAAAAGAATTTGTTTGCTTAAGAAAACTCTTGTCAGATTTGTTTGGAAAGCCTCTAGGTCATATGGTGATAAATTTTGATAATCAAAGTAGCATCAAGATTTCTAAAGACCCTATATTCCATGCAAATACAAAGCTTATCAACGAAAAGTACCACTACATTAGGATTTTGGTACAAGATGGGGTCATGAAGCTAAAATATATCCTGATATATGAATAGGTATCTGATGCGCTAACGAAATATCTTCCAAATAAGAAGTTTGAATATTTTAAAAGCATGCTTGGATTGGCTGAGGTTATAGATTTAGTTGATAGGAAGAGATGAATCATATTATGGAAAGATGCTTACGAGGACATTTCTCCAACCTATGTGTTGATTTCTAGATCCTAAAGCAGGTACGGTAGTGTTGGTCATGGAGCTCTGACCTTGGATATGAACCTAGATCCCTTGGTTGGTGATAGAGATTAAAAGTATGATACTACCTAGAGTGGCTGAATCTTGATTTCACCTTAGTCCCACCCGATTAGAGTACCTTGATCAGCAATTAAATTTGTAGCACTGTGTGTGCTAAAACTCTTCACAGTTCATATCATTTTGAGATATCCCATGTACCTTTATATGCATGTAATTATAAATACATCCCTAGTTAAGAGGGAGCGTTGAAGAATGGTACTAGTGTCGATATTTATAATTATATTTGTCAAAAGAAATTTTATTATTAAAGAAAATGACTTATTAAAGCATGGGCTTCATGCTTGGGTCAATGTTTTCTAGGTCAAAGCCTCCATTGAAGGCTTTTGGGTTATGTCTTGAGTCAATAGAGTCATTGTCATTTTTAGTATACCCTTGTTAGGCTTTTGTATCACTTAAAAGCAAGTATTTTTGAGTCAAAAAGGGTATTTATCACCTCCACACCAAGTCGAACATGTCCCGATAAAGTCGGCCTACATTAGGGAAATTCGACCCAGTAGAAAGGCTATAAATAGATAGGTAGTTTGACCTATTTGGAGCACTCACACATCAAGTTCATTCTACAAGGAATAGAAGCAGAAAAAGAGAGCAAAGTAGATAGAGGGGAATGAAAGAAGTGAGGCATACATAAATCAAGTTCTTGGGATATCTATCTCTCACACGTGTGAAGTTTTTGGGTAATTTTTTGGGTAATTTTTTGGGTTGAAATTTAGAATCTACTGCAAGTTCGAAATTCTAAAGGTGGTGACGAAAATATGTTGTTGGGGTTCGAAATTCTGGTTCTAGCTGCTATTGGGAATTTGTCACTTGGAGAAATTGAAATGGATCATCTACTAAAAGGAAGGGGTGACTTGGTGGTTGGAGAAGGTCTTTGTCTAGATCTAAGAGGTTTTGGATTGTCTCATCTTGATTTGAATGTATTAGTGAAAGAGTTGGGCTAGGTTTTCCCCTTGAAGGGGTTTTTCCCTCGCTGAGTGCCTACATCTTGTGTCTCTTTTTCTTGTTGTCTTAGTATAAATATAATTTGATAATTTATGGATGAAAGATAAAGTAATAAAGAATTAAAATAAGCCAACATAATTCATAAGTAATTATGAATAAAGAGGAATCAAACCCTAATTTATGTAAGCATTGATTTCTCAACATTGGATTTCCTTCAAACTGTAGAATTCCAAAACAATTTTGTAATGGTGAAGAACAAAGTCTATGTCAAAGAAGACGAAGTCATAATAGAGCTGAGGACCAAGGCAAGGTTTGGCCTTGTAGAAAAGACAAAAATAGAAGTCCACATGTAAAATATAAAGCAAGAAAAGGTGGACAAATGCTCTTGGGAGAAACACTTTGAATCCTTTCTCAGATGGGCCAAACCAAATCACTAGTGGAATTCCCAGTTTGAATAATTACAGAAAGTGGGAATTTGGGACATCCTCGATGCTCCACTAGTAGCATAATTGTAAGGAATAAAGGAAGAGGTCGCCAAGTATTTTGTCAACAAATACCATAGTGGCAAGCTTTGGCTTGTGCAACCTCAATCAATTTATGGGACCTCCATTCATATAATCATATGTCTACCATACAAGGTGAAATGGTGCCAAGTACAACCAACTGTAACAAGTTTCTCACGAATTTTGTTGGCAATGCATCCAAAAAGAATTTGGGAGGGTTAGTCATTAGATAAGTTTAGGACCCATTGGTCAGATGGATCTACACAATAGTTTCCCTATGTCTCACAACTATTAGGCATACCTCAAACATCAAATTGACAATGCTCGAAGCAATTGGTGAGATAAAAAATTCTTATAAAGCATACAATTGGGTGGAACATGTAGTAGAACTCGCTAAATCTAACTTCGAGGAATGTCAAAACTTGGGTAAATCCAACAATTTCCGATCCCTTTTAATTTGGTTATCTATGAAGTTTATCCCACCAGTTGGGGAGGCAGAATGCACTAAAAAGGACATGCCCCTTATGAATAATTTTAGGATATTTTCACATAACTGGTCAGGGAAACCACAATCCTCAAGTCCCCATGAAATTTTAGGAATTGGTTACTTTACATTAAGAACATCTCCAATAAATGGAGCATTCCCCAATGCATCCCTTGAGCGTTACCTCCATATTTCCATATCCAGTTATGTCTAGATGTCACCAAAATCTAGTACAATAACTCCGGAGAAGTTGACCCTGAGGAACTCCATTATCATCCTTCTCTGGACCAAGAGTTTGATGAATTACGTCAACACTCCAATAAAAAATATGTTATTCCCCATGGAGTTATTGACCCATCCCAAGATATTATTACCCCTTTTTCTGATGCTGAATTATAAGAAGAGGCACAAGTCACAATTTGCTTACAACCCTTTAAAATCGATTTATCGGTGCCTTTACCAAAACCCTCCCCAACGTTTTACGTAAAGAGTCACACAAACCCAAAGCCACCCTAACCACTTCCAAATTAGTCCAATGTGAACAAGTATTTTCAAAAGTCCATCTATAGAATCCTAAACAACAATAGCAACTTGGTGAAGCTATCCAACAACTAAAGGAAAAAGAAAAAGTAGTCAAAAGACTCAAAAACCCAAAGTTTCATCTAATGAGGAAAACATATAGAATGTAATGGAAACCACTAAGGGTGTTTTTATATACGGTATTTAGTAGACAATGAAGCAGATTTATCAGGCTTTAGTAAAGCAGAGTCATGTTCAAAATGGTACTTCTTCTAGTAAGTAGAATGGAAACACTCATCATCAACAAACTGATAGTTTAGACCAAGTTCATATTCAAACATAGAAGGCTATCGACACAAAGACCAATAAAGTGACTACAATTTATATAATAGATGATACATCAATAACTCTCTAACTTGTATTAAATAAGAACATAATTAGCTGGGGCAAATCTAGTCAAATTAGAATAACCAAGAAGATAATTTTGAAGAGAATTCACAAGATAATTCATCTGAGTGCACTTAGTGTGACAAAACAATAAGAGATTACAATACACAAACAACTAATGTTTTGATAGACCAACATCAAGAAGAAATGACTGAAGTAGAGAAAAATCCATCATTCATTAAGCATGCTTCAACCGTCACAACCTCCTTAGAACCGACTTCAACAAGCACATTGGGAAATAAAGTTGAAAAGGAGCATATTAATATTTCTACCAATTATGATGATATCAAACTTGCCAATGATAAACAAATTTTCTAGGTTTTAGAGCACTCCATCAAATCTACTAAGAGGAAGATATGAAAGAGGAAGAAGGACACCAACAAGGTTCAACGACAATAGGAATGAAAAAGGGAGACTTGGTTGGCCTATCAAAACTAGGCAACAAAAAAACATAATATCAACACTCCAGCCGAGGTTGATGATCATATCATTACTATTCAATAATTGGTGCATCGGATAGTTGATAAAAATGAACATATTAGTCCATAGGTGACAGAGCTTCAAGACAAACGTACAATTACTGAAAATCCAAAATTTACAGAACTATTGCATAGGGCTCATAATGAATTCTTGGCAGCCAAATATACTTTAGAAAATACACTAAAAAGGGAGTTTCTCTCACAAATACATTAAACAACTGACCTACGTGTATAGCATCCAATAATACTCACATTGGAGCACAAGACATGGTTTTCCGTGATCTGACTTCAATAAAAACTACAGATCCCAAAGTAAAGCAAGCACTCGAAAACAAACTAGATAAAGAACGAGAAATTTATGCACAACTAATACAAAATTCGTGTTAGTGGCTCAGGGAAGGAAACAAAGAAAAACTAAAAGCCAGTAATGGTTCATAATTCTTACAAGGTGTAATTAGTCAAGTTTTGAACATTGAATAGGCCAATCCCTTCAACTAAAGGATAGCAGAAGCTGCACCCCTGGAAGAAAAGGTCAAGTTATAAATGCTAAGGCTAAATTGGAAAATGTGTGAATGGTCCATATTTGATGAACATCTACAGATATTCACTCCAATTATTTATCAGACCGCATTACCAAACCTGTCTCCAGCTCACTGTTCACCACCACAACCACCACGACTTACCCATCAATTTCTTGCACCATGTATTTTTACATGTGATGCAACTTTAGAATAGAAATTGCATCAAGTTGAAATCAACAAAGTAGTAAGTCCATCGATAGATTCAGTCCAAGAAGTTCCAAGAAAGATTTCAGAAGTAATTGCCAAAGAATTCCCATTTTTCATGTCTTGATTTACTTTTTCGTTTAAAAAAAATTTGTCTTAAAGAGCCAACGACATCAATTGTATAAATATTTACTCTATCAGAATTTTTCTAAAGTCTTTTGTATCACCCAAAATCTCCTCTTCTTCAAGATGAATAAGGCTTTGAGGGTGGGGGAGATGTTGGAGGAGGTAGTCAGTCTAGCCAAATAGCCTAAGTCAAGTCAATAAACATACATTGTAATGGCAAATGTCATCATAGTTAACTAATTTCGTATTAGTTAAGGTGTTTGGTTAGACAACTCAATTGTTATAATTGTCCCAATGATCTATATATATGTCTATATATCGATGTATCAGTTCTAGTTCAGCTAATGAGAGATAATATATCATAGTGATTTTATCGGTTCTCCATTACTATATCTTTGTATTTCTACTTATGCTTTTTATGTGATTGATTGATGTCTATACCATGGAAAATTTTAGGGGCTAATATTCGCCCATGGGCTAATTTTCTGTACTTTTTCCAAAAAACTGATTCGCTAATTTCCATTTTTTTGTAAAAATGATTCGCCCAAATTTTATAGAATGAAATTATTTTACCCTAAAAATTGCTAAAAAATATATATATACTATATAAAAATATTATAAATTTGAATATTTTTACAATGTAATCTCCAAACATTTTATAGATTTCATATTATGGACTAGTGAGGTTCACCAAGGTTTCTACACTTTAAGATAAATTTCCATCCTTAAAATTTTCCCTGGTCTATACTACTGGTAACTATGTTCCTTTCTTCCTAAATTACAACACCATATCACCAATTTGGTATGTGAATTTTCCATCTTCATACGGTCGCACTAGCCTACTTTTCACCTATGTGAATCAGATCAAATAGTAGGCCACATTCTCCTCATTTCCTGAGGGGGTAGTGATAATAAAAACATCACCTACAACCAAAATTAAAAATATGTATTAGTTAAATACATTCAATATTTCAGTTTATATATGAAACTATTAATCATAGGCACCACATACCTTCCCTTGCAACATCAGAGACTCGATCATTATCAAGTGAAAAATTGGCCTCTTCATCATGCATCTCTTTCCATGTCGGAATTGGATGAGGTCCCTTTGGATTAAGAGGTACATATTTGTATCCTTTCATGTACTCACTTTTTTCACATTGTTCAAGTCTACATCCATCAACACCAAATTTGCAAAACTTGCAAAAACATGTGAGTTTTCTTGTCTTTATGGAAAATATTTATCCCTTGTCTTTAATTTGTACTAAGTGTAATTCACTTGTTCCTTCTACATTAATACAATACCAAGGAATGGATCTATTCACATCACCAAGTTAAAAATTCAATAAGAACCTATGCACATGCCTAATAAATATGTGACCTTCATGTCCTAAATGGGATCTACATTAGTTGAGCACCTCTAGTGATGATTTGGGTCGATCTACATCATGACTCATTTAGTATCTCCTAAGTGCTTGCTTCACACAAGCATATGCACCATCATGCTTACCATTTCCATGTGCTATTTCAAAATAGGTCCAAGTATGCAGAATTTTTGCCTTCTTGAACTTCCCTACACAATCGTCTAACCATATCCAATGCTTTCTCAATTATATGTCATTTTATTTTAATCATTCATAAATCAAGTGAAAGGAATGTTGCATGAACAATGTGTCATGCTCACGATCATCGTTGATGTAGAAGTGATACTCTTTAATCCCATCACTTGACTTGTTAGTTTTATCCCTACCATCAACATTCAATTGTGCATGTATTTATAGAACATGTACAAATATGGATACTTGGTCCTATTTATAATACTCACTTTCAATCTTTTCCTTAGGATAAAATGTGTAATTCTCTGGAAAGTCTACCACTATAAGATTGTGCCTGGCTAGAATACTTCACAAGAATGCTTAAATCATAAGCTTTCCACCTAGACCTTTGTGATTGTTTGGCATATTTGTAGATATAGTTCTAAGACACCCCCACGAATTGTGAAATAGTCTAATCTCATCCTCAACATATTTGATGCTCTAGGTGCCAGAGTTGAATAACATGGTTGATTTCCCATTGCATACTCATTGCTTCCATGTGATGGTGAAATCTAGCTTCCTAGACTAGTTGGGATTGTTAGGAAAGTCCCTATGTAGCAATGCCAAATCACCACATTCAGTGCATCTTCTCCCACCTATACATATTTTCTTGTAAAACAACTCTTCTAGCTCCCTTCTACACAATATTGATGAAACAAAATCACGCACTATAGGAGGAGGGTCATCGTGACAATTTTTCTTACAAAAATCTTGGAAAGTGTCATAATGAAGTTGGAATTCAACCAGATATTGGAAACAACAAGTGTCACGGATTGTATTAGGCTTAATAAACCATGGTTTCAATTTCTAAAACATCCTTATGGATATCTTCACATGGTGATTTTCTTCCTGAGATTCCTCGAACATTGCAACTTTTGTCATTTCTACAACATTCTTAGCGTTAACTACATACTCACATTTAGTTATGTGATGTCATACAACATGATTTCTATCCATAATAGCACAAGAATGGCTCTCACAAAACTCTACCACAAGTTCTCTAATTCTTATTGTAAGCCTATCTTAGTAGGGCTTCCCGGTGATGAGAGCCCAACAAGAAGATTCATCATTTTCATTTACTCTAACCCTGAATTTGGTATGCTTTTGTAATGTTTTTTCTCGAGATGTGGAGAAATTTTGACATTGTTGCCAACTTTTGTTGTCTTGATGTACTTGGTGCAATAATAGCAGTTGTAATTTCCCTATGAGTAGCATGAACATCAGGTTTTCTTGATTTTTTAAACATAGTAGATGACTTTTATATATTTTCAATGGCATTCATACGTGTCTTCCTACTTTTAGCAACTTGGATACCCAAAAGATTTTTGTCATGTTTTAGTTTCTTGTGTTTGACCAACCCATGTAGTATCTGAGCTTCTGAAACAATTGAATGTTTCTCAAAATGTTGTCGAATGATGTTACTAACATGATCTCTAATAATTCAACGAAGGATAGGCTCTCAAAGGTCATCTATTGTGTTTACGTCAAAATTTTCTGCAAAGATTCCACCCCTTTCCAAACCACTGGAGATCCCTATTATCCTATTAACTTGAGAGGCAATAACTTAGTTTTTTGGTGGTTGATCAACGTGATAGGGCACATATTTTTCCTTTAGTGGTTGACTAGCTTAATAGGCCACATCATGTTCCCCTAGTGATAATTGATCAACTTGATAGGGCACATATTGTTCCTCTTGTGGTTGATCATCTTGATAGGGCACATCGTGTTCCTCATGTTGTTGATCAATTTCCATCCCTACATAGTGGAATAAAAAATATACTTTTAAATCACGTGAATCATAATTATTTAATAATATATATACACATGTTTATTTACTAACTCGCCATAGGTGGAAGGTCATGATATGATTGGCAGGGTATTCCCCATCTTTTCCTTTTAATTTAGAGATATTTGATGGAAACTTGGTTGACATGGGGGCCATTGCTGACTATGGGCAATGGGATCCTTTGTGAGTTTCATCAAATATGGGATATTTAAAGAAGTGACAAGTGGTATCTTGTTGGTGTTAGCCATGATTTAATGACCTCGTATGTTGGTGACCATTAGCATTAGTATTGGTGTACCATGCGGGGTAGTATTGCTTGGGTTACCCTATGGGGTGGGGTTGGTTGGAGTAACCTATGGGGTAGTGTTTTTATTGCCTTGAGGGATGGCGGTGGGAGTTCCTTGAGAGGATTTATATCCCAATAAGGTGGCTCCAAGAATGGATTTGTTGGAAACAGAGTGGCTTGGTCCTATTTTCTGTGTCAGAATGGTGAGAGACCAAGTATTCCTCCCGATAATGGTGGTAGATCTTATAGACGCCTAGAGTTATGGGTATCCCTTAAGTCCCCTATGGTTCTCTAGTAAGTTTTTGAGAATAGATGGTGAGGGGGATTTTCTTTAAGAAAACAAAATGAATCACATAATAAGACAGAGAAAAATGAATGGTTAATTTTCCCTTTAATTATAATGCGTGAAAAAATCAACAAAATATGTTTTGTGATGTTTTGCATATGAGAGAAGTTCTTAAAAAAACATCCTTCCACTCAAGTAGTAACTAGGCTTTCTGAATATTTTATAATAGGGTACTAGCGCCACATAATGAATATCAATATGACTCTTCCAGAAGCCAAAACCCTTTCAAGGTATGGAGAGGGTTATAATGGGGGGTAGTAGGGCTACATCTCAACATAATTGGTGACGCTTCTAGTAGCCTAACGAAAATCACCTTAGGTGGCTCGTGCCCCTGCACTTGCTACCTATAGGGAAATATTACATGTGATTTGGCTACTAAGTTACCTAGGTCTAGTGGGAATAAGTGAATCTTAGCTTCTGGTTGTCATTTTTGGACCCAGAACCCCTGCTAAGTGTCAAGAGAGAACAAGGAGGTTCATGATAATCCGCCACCTAAGATTTACACCCTTCACAGGTTTCTTCTCATTACTGGATTTGTCACTAGATGATGCAGGATTTTAAGCTCACTAAAAGAAAAATTCTATGTTTCAAGATGAAAACAACCACCATGGTCCTATCCTGAAATATAAATTATCTTGTCTCCCTTGTGGGGAATTTAATGTGCTCAAGTTAAGTTTGTTTTTACTGAGTCTTTGCTTCACTTAGAGTGTGCAAAAATTGTAAGATCAAAGAAACTAAGTACAAATATTCTAAAAGAGGATACCCTTTATACTAAATTGAAGTGAGATTAGTATGTGGAGTGAAGGTGTGTGAAAGTGAAATTGTGAACATGCAAAGTGTGAATTTCAATGATGTGGATATGAGATGATTCTTTACAATTAGCCTAATTACGCTATGTGATGCTTGTTCATTGCAAGAACATAAAAGATGTATGGATAGAGATCCACTTACTCTTTCCACATAACTTGATTTAATTAAATATTCCAAAAGAACTATTCAAATATATGTATATTTATCTAAATTAATATGCATTTTATTAATAATTATTCAACTTATACATGTTGATGCCTGGAGCAAATTGGAGTCACATGAAACCATTATAGATTAAGCATATTCATAACAAATAAATTTCATCAAACTAAGCCATTGAAATAGCTCAAATTTGTTGCTTATGTATAAATCATGATTTAACTTCAATGGATGCCACAATGTAGAACACTCTATAAAGGAACCCCCATGTAAAGGATAAAAAAATTTGCAAACTAGTTGAAGGTATGCAATTTGTAAATATTTGCAAAGTCAATATACCTATTTTCTAAGTATCTAGTCCCATAAGCAATAATCTCTCTTCACTCTCCCTCTAGTTACACATGTTTAAGAAATGAAAAACTTAACCATTTGGGCATATGATTGAAGGGTGTGTGATAAAGGTGATCTATTATTAGATATAACCCCAAATTTTTAGTAGTGAATCTAGGTTTGAAGCTTTGTTTGTTTTCACAAAAATTCACATTTACCAAGTGAAGCATTTGACATTTTCCAAAATTAGTTCTTCTTAGCAACAATTTTTTATTTCTTCAAAAGACTATATAAATTCCAAACTAAAAGTGATCCCCATTGTAACAAGGATGGTTTTATAATTTTTTTCATATACCTCATTCACAAAACAATTCAATTAAAATCCAATGCCAAGTAAAAGGGATTGTGAGAAGGGAAGAAAATTGATTTAAGTGATTAAAAATGAATAGGTGTTAGGAATAAAATTAGAATAATTGGAGAGTTTACTAAAGAATCCAAAGAGAGTGGCTCAAAAATGAGATGAAGATGAAGATCTAACCAAGTTGATGAAGAAGATATTGTATAATAATTTGCAAGGTTGTTGAACTAAATACTAATAGAAATTAAAGTTTATTCTTATACAAGAAGCCTAAATACATATTGAGGGAATTATTACTAACTTAATGATCAATATGGAGAATATTTTTGAACTAAGAGGATGGGAGATTCTTGAAAAAGAATGCTAGTGAATACCAAATTGAAGGGACAAGTTTCTTTCATGAGAGAAAAAAAAAATCTAGATCTATAAATTTATACAAATTTAATTACATAGGATAATTTCTTACTAAAAATTCTTACAATACATAAATACACACTCCATACAAGAAGGAACCTATTCAACTAAATACTTGAAATCCTACTATACAAGATCAAATTAGTTGGAAAGGTTTTTCTTCATTAGAAGCACCATAACATTTAGCATTTTAAAAGGTGTAACTAAGATTACCATAAAAGAATACTAAGAAGAATTTCTTAAAGGAATAATAGCTATATATAATTTCATATTTCTAAACAAAAATTGGAAGAAATGTGGGATAAGAAGTATGAGAAGACAAATGAAATTGTTGATAAGGAAACAAAAAAAAATCAAGAGATAGAGGTTCTAGTGGATTTAGAGAACGAGGAATATGCTTTAAGGTCTTAATTTACATTCTTATTATTTGTGGTGAAGAGGGGCAAAAGTAATTTGATTTATTTATTTTTCGGGAGAACGTACATGGAAATTTTAGCACCAACAATCAAGTACGGCACGAGGAGGGGTAACAGGATTTAAAAAACTATATGTTCCTACAAGGAACATTTTTTATGCACATGCAAAGAAGGATATGCAATGTCTAAAGTTATGTTTTCAATTATTTTCATCAAACCTTGACAAAGTTTTATAAGGCTCCTCTTTTTTGCTTTTGAAACACACTTTGCAATATATTTCACGATTACATGATGAGAAACAACTAGATGAAAATCAACATTATATTTCCATTGTCTAGGAAAATTAACATTGTAAACATTTAACATATCATCAATACGTGCATGTTAATTTATTTATTTTACATTTATAATATATGAATTTAATATCTATTAATCACATTATCCTTCCATGGAGCATTGTAGTGATATGCAATAATACACTCCTTTTTGTGCAAGCACAAATCTACACTACACTTTGTATGTCTTTAAAAAACATGTTCTCTTTAAAAAAATTTCATAACATTCATGTGAGGATTGAAAGAAGAAACTTGTGAGGTTTTCAAAGCTAGGGATTATCATTTAGGATTCAAGGAACCATTAAATGTTAAATATCATGATGGATGTCACAAATATTTATTGTTGTTATATGTTTAACAAAGAATGTCTTCTCAACATGCACATTGAAAGGAGGGATCCTCTTTCTGCTTCTAGATCTTGACACATTTTCTCTCTTTTAACTCCTACAAGGATATAAAGGTTCATCAAACTAATGTTTATAGGTTTTGGAGCACCTATGTGACAATCCCTTTCGGTAATCCCCCTTGTAAATATTGCCATGAATTGTAATTCATGTACAAATAATATATGGAAATGTGGCAATTTTCTTTGGTTAAATCACATTCTTGGTTTTTGTGGGTTATCTTAATCCATTAAAATTCAAAGGTGGATCATAATTTGAATGAATTCAAGTGGTTTAAAAAAATACCAATAAACCATTAATCACACCAAGTGATTTTTTTTAGTTGTTATTGCATCTCAAATTTTAACTACATTGTATTACTTCCAATGATTATTTTATCTTATTTATATTATTTCATTATCTATTTTTTTCTTATTTCAATCATATTTCCTAATGCATACTATATGGAACAGGTGAGAAGTGAGACAACTTGAATTACCAATATTTGCATGAATTTGTTGAGTTGCATAATCTTGTCATTCTCTCAATGTATAACATCTTTTTCTCATCCTTTCTTTAGTTTTTTCTCACACTTCCTATGTGATTAGCACTTTCTCTCCTTTTCGACATCAAAATCTTCAATTTCCCATGTTTGTTGTGAATTCTTATGTAATTTCCATGTTTTGTTGTTTTTCTATGAATAAATATTTGTTGTTATTTTCTATGCATGCAAATTCAAAAGAAATTGTTCTATTTTTTTTGGGGTGGCAGTAGGAGCTCAATCGATCTCCTAGGTCTGTAGTTTTTCCATAAATGCCATCAATATAATTGGTGTTTGGTTGGTGGGTGTTTAACTTTTGCAATGGCTTGATTAAGTGCATGATTAACCATGTTAATGGCTCGATCAAGGATTTCTTAAACCCTTGATCGATCTATTAGAAATTTTATCTCAAGTGCTCAATTGATCATTTTAAGCGCTCGATCGAGCTATTGAGGTCTTAAAAATGTCGTCTTAGAGCCCCTTCTACATATTTCTATACAACACCATTTTGTACCCTAATAAGCATAAGGTAGAATTTGTCCTTAAGTTTCAAAGTTGATCATGTTGGATTCGTGAAAGAATCCTCTATTCAGTAGCAATTGAGTTTGAAATTTTTGAATTCATATGATATTTTTCATGTAATTTCTTTTAAATGTAATACTTGAATTTTTTTTTTGACAGTTTCAAAAGGGCGGAATAAAAAATCAATAACATAAAATATGTACAATTAATTTTTTTTAGAAAATACCACCAACTCACTTTACGAGTCACTTCCAAAGGGTACTATTGGTTCTCTAATTTATTTAAATAGTTGGAAAAAAAATGTTAGGTCAACACATGTGCTGCAAAATGCAATTGAAATATTACTTCGCCATCTTCCAAAAATAATAAAAAAATATAATTTTGCATTAAAAACAATTAATATGCATAACTTAGTTCTCTCTCTCTCTCACACACACACACATTATCCTATTTGAACACATCCATACATTTTAAGATGTAATGACAAGCATTTCATTTAATAGTAAAATGACAGATTATACAACACTAATTTTTTATGCAAAAAATATCAATAGGACAACAACATAATGCTTGTATGATTTTTGAGGGGTTCAATTCATAAAAAACAATGTAAACTTTGAAATGGGAACTCTAGCCAAAAAAATCCCCAAAAAACACGAAAAATCAATTCGAAAATGAAAACTGTTGCCGTCGGAATAACACTTTTTTTTCTAGAGTAAATTTTCAACATGTTTTAAAAATAGTAGTGAAAACCAATTTTTTGTGCAAAAATTGTGCAAAAAACACCCTCAAAACGAAAACTGTTGATGTGTTGATATTGAAATAACATCTGTTTTTTTTCAATAAATTTTCAAAATTTTGAAAAAATGGTGTCACAGATTTTATTCATGACTCCAAAAAACATTAAAATTTCAAAAGAATAATGAAAACATAAATTTGAAAATAAAAACAAAAATAAAAACAACAAAAAATAAATAACAAAACGTAAATAAAAATCTATATTTAAAAAAAAAAATTAAAAAAGACAAAAAAGACAAAAAATCAAATATACAAAAAAGACAAAAAAAAAATGAACATTAAAAAAAATAAAAATAAATAAATAAATAAACCTAAAAAAGACAAAAAAAAATCAAACATAAAATCATTAAAAAAAACAAAAACAAAATTAACCTATGAAAATAAGAATTAAAAAAAAAAAAAAAAAATACAAAGAAATAAAAACATGTTTTCAAAAAAAAAAAAATCTTCTAAACGATAAAAATTTGAAACATATATATATATATATAAACTGGAAAAATAAATAAATAAAAATACGACAATTTTAAAAAATTATTTAAAAAACTAGAAAATTAAACCAAAAAAAAATAAAATAATTTTAAATAATTTAAAAACAAAAATAAAAAACACTGACAAAAAATTAAAAACTATTAAATTTAAAATTAAATTAAAAAAAAAAACACACACACACACATATATATATGATGATGATGATGGTGGTTAACGTCGACTGAGACCAAACATTGGTCTATTGGACCTAAAGAAACAAATTATTTATTTTGATTTGAGATTTTATTCCTATGCTCAAAAAGCTTGGAGAGAAGCCTCCCGAGCTCACTATAATTTTGACATTGTAAAAGGCTAGAAAGGTCAGTGTTGTAACAAAGATTGTGAAACTGACATATAATGTGGTTGTACACGGGGCACTCTAAGAAGAAGTGGTTTTCATCCTCGATATATATATAAGCAAAAAAAAAAATCAAATTTAAAAAAATAATAATAATAATTATTTTTTTTTTTAATATTAATATTAAAATCTTAAAAAATAAATGGAGGGAAGGACTGAAATATGATTATGTGAATTGGATTTCAGCCTTGCCCAGGGGCTGGGGTGCGGCCCTGGGTGAGTGAGCTACGTGGGGTGGCATCTCAGGCCCAGGGCCCGCGAGTGAAGATGCATGCAGCTCTGCCCACCCGGGGCTGCGCCCCACCAAGTCCTTGGGCGGGGCTGAAATTCGATTCTCTAAATTGGTGAGAATTGAATTTCAGCCCTACTCTCTTAAAAAACATAAAAAATAAACAAAATAAAAAAAAAAATTAATAAAAAAAAAGACATTTTTTTTAAGTGGGTGGAGCTAAAATCTAATTCTTAGAATAGCCCACCCCTCCAATTTTATTTTTTTTTAAATTTTGTATATATATATATATATATATATATATATATATATAGGTGGGGCTTCGCATTTCAGCCCATCGTCCAATTTTTATTCTTTTATAGATTTTTTAATAAAAAATCGTCCAATTTTTATTTTTTTATAGGTTTTTTTAATATAAAAAAATAAGATTTTAATATTAATGTTTTAAAACTTTTAAATAATTATGTTTTTTTTTTTTTTTAAATTGAATTTATTTATTTTTTTATGTTTATTATAATTTTTTTATATTTTTAAATTTAATTTTAAAAGTTTTTTATTTTTGCTTTTAGATTATTTAAATTTGTATTTTTTTTTTTTTTTAATTTAATTTGGTTTGTTTTTAAATTTTTTTATATTTTTAGATTTTTTTAATAGTTTTTTAAAATTGTTGTTATTTTAATTATTTATTTATTTTATAGTTAAAATAAATAAATTATAGTTTACAAGATAAAATAAAATAAAATAAAAAATAAAAATAAAAATTACCTTTTTTATGATTTTTTTGTCTCATATATATATATATATATATATATATATATATATATATATTTGTTTTTTTAAGTAATCAAGATTTTAAAAAATAGAAATAAAACAACTAGAAAATTTGTTAAGTTATCAAATTTAAAAAACAATGAGACTAAGAAATTAAAGTGTCCAAAAATGTAACATTTAAAAAAAATTGCATAGTTAATACATTAGAAAATATAAAAATATAAAGTATCAATTTCTAAAAAAATACAAAGTGTCAAAAAACAAGGCTCTAACAAAAGGGAAGGTTGATGATACATCAACAAGTTTCAAAATCAGCATCAAAATCACTAACATTTAAAAACAAATATTTATATTTGATAAATAAGAAAATTTATAGTGTCAAAAATAACAAAAAGTGTTTTCTGAATCAATGTTTTTCAAAATCTGATGATTTTTTTGCTACGTAAAAAAGGGGTAGTGTCCATTTCAAAGTTTACATTGTTAAAAAAATAAAATTTTGAAATTTCATCACCACATTTGGCCTAAAAGTGTAACTCATCTTCATGCATTCACCCCTGTATTAAAAATAATAAATATAGATATTATCTATATTTATATATTATTAAAAAAAAAAAAAAAAAACTTTTAAAATATAATATTTATATTAATAATAATTATTGACAATTCTAGGACAATTCAATTGGTGATTGAAGTAATGTGAAATCTATAAAAACTAGAAGATCCAAAATTCAAATCCCGAATTATGATGCAGTGTAGAGAAAAATAGATCTACTAAACTCTAAGCTCTAAAGTAACATTTCTTAAACCCCTTTACTAGATTTATCTAAAATAATATATATATATGTGAAAGAGTGAAAATGACACATCTTTGTATGATCATTAAAATATTTGAAATAAATAAAATAATAAATATTTTTATTAATAATATTTGATTTAAATATAAAAGCAATCCCCGTCTCTATATGTATGGCATTTTCATCAATTACTTATAATAAGAAAATAATATAAGAAACATAGATACTATTTAAACATAGCTACATTCCTCTTTTGGGAGAGTGCCTTCGGGAAAACTTGTATGCTTTAAAAGAAAATTCGTTTGGAAGCATAAGAAATAATATAGTTCAATACTAATAAACAACATTGGCTTGTATTTTGTGTTACATTGGCTTGTATTTTGTGTTGCTTTAAAGTGATTGTGGAATATGGGGAGTACACTAATGAGAAGCACTTAGAAGCACTTAATGAAAATGAATGTATGTCAGGAACAACTTTATACTATAGTGCCCTCACCAATGGTTAGAGGTACAACTTTATAGTACATTGGCCTTACCCGAAAGATGGAAGTTTGTCGAACAATATCATGAAAACTTGGAGTGATTTTTTAATAAAAATCATATTCCTTATTTTATTATTTTCGGTTAGTTAATGAGGACCATTCACCTTATATAGAGCCATTGCCATTTTGATACTTAGATAGATCTTAGTATCTCCAAGGAGTGTTACTCAATAGCATTTTCACTTGCACACTAATTGAGTATCGAAACAAAGATCAGAAGATTACAGCAAACCTTAAACTTTTTTATTTTAATATATTAAAATCATTTTTTTATTAATGTAATATTTAAAAATTTACTTAATAATTTCTTGAAAGATTTATAGATTAATTAATTGTTGTGAGATTTAGTTTCATTATTTTCTTTTTCAATTTTATAGGACAAATTTTCAATGTAAACTAATTGTATTTCATTCAATATTAATTTATTTTTTTAAGTGAGATACGTAGGAGTATTGAATTTCTATGATAATTAGGATACATAATCCTTGTCAACATGTTTTTTTTGTCAATTATATTTTTATTTACTGACAATATTAAAAATTAAAATTTTATATGTATATTTCATTCAGGTTTTTTTTGCCAATTATATTACTATTCACTGAAAATATTAAAAATTAAGATTTTATATGTATATTTTATTTAATATTAATTCATTTTCTTAGGTTCAAACGGTGAGACATGTAGGAGCATTGAACTTCTGATTAGTAGGATAGATAACGGTTGCCAGCATGTTTTTTTTGCTAATTATATTGCCTAACAATATTAAAAATTAAGATTTTATATGTATATTTCATTCAATATTAATTTATTTTTTTAGGTGCCACTGGTAAGACATGTAGGGGCATTGAACTTCTGCATGTTTTTTTGCTAATTATATTACCTGACAATATTAAAAATTAAGATTTTATATGTATATTTCATTCAATATTAATTATTTTTTTAGGTGCAACTGGTGAGACATGTAGGGGCATTGAACTTCTGATCACTGAGATACATAATGCTTGCCAACATGTTTTTTTGGCCAAGTTCCTGTTTGTTGGAGGAATCACCTCACCTCTATGGAACCCTTAATTTCCATCCTTAAGATCCTAGTTACCAGTGTGGAAAGTTTACCAACACCTAGGGGTTTTGAAGTAACAAGAAACATCTTCATGGTACCGAGAACTATTCCCCGAATTACTTTTAAGAGAAAGTGTTGGAAGAATCACCACACCCCTCAAATCTTATTCCCTAAACTACTTTCGAAAAAGGTATTAGAAGAATCACCACACCTCTATTAAATCCCTAATTTCCATCTTGCACTCTAAACTACTTTCGAAAAATATATAAGAAAAATCACTACACCTCTATTAAATCCGTAATTTCCAAGTGCACTTCATTCCCTCCTTTGGGTACGGCAAAACAAATGTCCAAATACAGTAACTTCTTGCACGCATGCATATTTGTTTTTAACTACATAGGTCTAGATAAACCATAATGATCATTATGATCTCTGGGTCTCTGTAAAACTTGAGTGGACGGAGCATAACGATTAATGCAGTGTTTAATTGGCCCAATTTGCACAAATTATCTGTACTGCAACAGAATGTGCCGTCGATGTGGAAAGAAGCAGCGGGGCACAAAAGTATTCGTGTTGTGGGTTGGCCATTCAGTCTCAACTGACGTTATTCCATGGCCTTTGCGATAAAATGCTTTGGTTGGTCGGTTGGTTTGCACGAATTGTTTATGAAAAGATACAAGCGCGGCGCATTCTCGCAGAAGGATTTGCCGAATAGCTCTCCAATCAGAGAAAAAAAAAGGTATAACTGATTGCCTCCTCCTTCGGATCTGGCATTCTCTACAAAAGACGGTTGTTCAGGTAGAGCGATTATAAGTAAGAATCGTAGTTTCAAATAACTCTGAATTCTCGCAATATCATGATGAGGCGCGCTGTTATACGATGGAGATTTCTGGCGTTACCGTTTATTTATATCAACATTTGGTGGAAATTTGAGGCCTTTGCCCAACTATATGATGCCGCAAATGAGAGCAATGCAGATTGTTTGAGCTGGAGGCTGAATGTAGAATTGAATAATTTGAGGAATTGGTGGACAGTTCCCCAACATTGCTTGACATACGTTCAGGAGTACATGTTGTCTGGGCAGTACGAAAGAGATCTGGCAATGGCGAGCGACCACATTGTTTCTTACACAGAACAAGTCAGTCCAGTTGGCGATGGTATGGATGCGTGGGTGATGGATGTGGATGACACTGCCTTATCCAATCTCGAATATTACATGGGACGAAATTTTGGGTAAATCCTCTATTTATCAAATTTACATCTTCTAAATTGTCTCCTTAATCGATTTATTTATTTAATTTATATGACTGCAATCGGGGTTTACTTTTTAAGTGAAATTTATGGTTCGTATAATGAGATGGGATCACTTTCACAAGTTTTTAATTATGGGATATTTTTGGCGCACTGTGATAAAACTTAAGGAATAGGTTTTTTCATTTTGGTGAGTCGGTGGAGTATCGTCTCTGCTTAAGTCAAGAAATTCTTGGCCGCCACTTTAGAAATTCTTGGTAGCTACTCTCTCTTAAGAGTTGTTAGATATATTTTTGGTGTTATACTTGCAGCGACTGTGTTGACAATTTTTCAGAAATAGTTTTTGTTCAGAAGAAAAAATACTGAAATACTTGCAGCGACTGTGTTGACAATTTTTCAGAAATAGTTTTTGTTCAGAAGAAAAAATACTGAAAATTTACAAAAATATACGTTGATTATGACATTCATCTCATTGGAACTCAATTACCTGGACTAGCAGCCACCTTGGGACCCCTCTAGGGGTTTGAAAATTTGTTAAAGCCAGCCAATTTTAGTGTAACAGAAAACCCAACAACCATTGTTAACATAGATGAAAAATTGTTAATATCAGAAATTATTTTTTACTAAAAAGCGATTGTATGCCTAAAATGTTTGCTGAAAATTTTCTATGTTATTTTGTAAGAAGGCAACTAATTCCTCTGGGTTGGACTGATTTTACAGTGGAATGCCCTTCGATCCGGTTTCCTTTAACAATTGGGCCATAAAGGGTAAATCTGTTGCTCTGCCTGCTATTCTGGGATTGTATAAGCATCTCAAGACTTCTGGATACCAGATTTTCTTTCTCACAGGAAGGGATGAATCTCAACGTAACATTACAGAAGAGAATCTCGTCCTGCAGGGGTATACTGACTATGCTGGACTTATTTTAAGGTACTTTTATTTTTCGTCCTCTGTGATCAATCCTAGATTGTGTATGTTATGAAAGGAATGTAATGGTGTGGCCTTTTTGTTGATGAGATATAAATGTAGAGAGCGCAAAGCAAAAGGGAAAAGCGCAGTAGTTTTCAAGTCAGAAAAGAGGGAGGAATTGATGAAGAATGGGTATCGTATATGGGGCAATGTTGGAGATCAGTGGAGCGATATTGTTGGAACCGCTGTGGGTGCTCGTACATTCAAGCTTCCTAATCCTATGTACTTTGTTCCTTGATAGCTCCAAGTTAGCTATAGGCCTTGGTAGCTCCAAGTTAGTTATAGGCTCTGCCTGTAAGAAGTAAAGAATAAGGATAATTTCAATTGAGTTTATTTGGGGAAGTTACAAAAATTATTCTTACCTTGAAATTTTAGGAGGAATGATTCAAGAAATTATTCTTATCTTGAAATTTGAAGAGCAATGATTCATATATCTCAATTTAATTGTTTGGAAAGCCTTTTTATGCAAAATATATAATTTTAACAATATGTATATTCCACGTTAGAATATAAAAATATTTTCTGCCAAAAAAACAGGAGCAAAGCAAACCATAATAAAGCAGTTTAAACGAATAGGAAAGTACGATATATCTCTGTACATGAATATGTGCTGCTCTGCTGCAAGGGTATTCATATTCTTGAGCTTAGTTGTATTCTTATTCTTGACATTAACAATGAAATAAAAATACACAATAATATTCTTAACTATGGATGCCCAATTTAAAAAAAAAAATGACTATCTTTTATTAAAAATAAAATTACATTTACATAAATCTTAACCAGAACGTTTTTGCAGAGATAATCCCCGATAACCATAAAAAGCACAAAGTTGTGCTAAAGAGAGAATACAAAAGCTCAATCATCAGGTTAAATCCTATGTAGAAAAAAACAGAAATCCCATCAGAGATCTGTAAACAGAGACCAAAAGGAGCGATCATTTGATCATCATAATCTGTATCAAAAGTGCCTGACGAATTGAATAGGAGGGATCATACATAGGGGAGGGCTCGATGAAAAGAATTATAAACCTCCATGATGAACCTGCATCCTCCAACACTCCCACCAGAGTAAGAAAACCTCGGTGTCGCTAACAAAACCATCAACCATCATTTTGCAATGAGCAACACCAGGCGGAACATAGTTGTTGCTTTTGGACAGGAGGTCAGCTGCCAAGTTTTGTTCTCGGTAGATGTGGGAGAAGGATATTCGCTTGAAGGACACTGACAGATCACGTATGAGTTGCATCCAGTGGAAAAGAAGAGGAGTTTTAGAGGAAGATTTTCCCTATTCCCAGTTGATGATCGATTGGGAGTCTCTGACAATGTAAATTTCCTCAATGGCCAGTCAAGAAGCACAAAGCACCCCTCAAAGCCACCATCTCTGCCCTGTTATTTGTGCCAGTGCAATTGGATCATGAGAAGTGATAGGACAGGCTCATGTGTGTAACGATAAAAACCTCACACCGATACTCCCCATCTAGGGAAGTTCCATCAAAAAATCTCACTGGAGAAGATATATCGATCTCATGGAGGACACAAGATTTTCTGGTTGGCTTGGGTCTCCATGGACCAATTTCTAAAAAGAAAGCTTACATTTTCTAGCTAGTGATTGAGTCGAGAGGGTCATTCTACAGCCCCGTTTGAGGGGATGTGTAAGTCTAATTGAGCCCAGAGGCTCATGGGATGTGTATGTCCGATTGAGCCTAGAGGCTCCTTATGTAATCCTGTTAGTCCATCCATTCCCCTTTAAAATAAAAATAAAAGTTAAAGATTATGCTCTAAATAGAAAAATAATGTGAGCTATAATAATAATAAAAATGAATATGTTGTAAAGTAATTAGAAGTAAAAAATGTGTGTGTAAGATGTTTAATTCTTATAATTAGGTTATTGATAAAATATCTTACGAATTAATATTGACATATACTTAAAAATATGTTAATAATAAAAAACAATTTTAATTTGCCTCATAAAATGTCTAGATGTACATGTTATGTAAATATTTTAATGTCAATAGATCGTATGTTAGATGGATCTAAGCTGGTTCCATTTGATGGCAACAATGTCACATTTTTAAATTATCATTATTATGTATATGTTTGAGATAAACTTTGAAATTCACATTATGTATTCTTTGCTTGGCATGACCATCATTCTCTTCTTTAATTTAGTTTGTGTTTCTTAACTTGAATGGTTTGTAAGGTGTTTAGATGCTTTGAGTGGTTTATGAGTTTATGTGGTTGGATTTGGATGGTATTGTCTATGAATGTTGCAGTTATTGTGTTATATCTTTATATTTGTATGTATTTTCTATTTGTAACTAGTTTGTGATGAAGAAGGGAGACAATTTTGTCAATAATTATATTTTTATATGTTTATTTATTTTCTATTAGTAATTAGTTTGTGATGAAGAAGGGAGACAATTTTTGATATTGCACATCTATTTCATTTAATTTTAGGTATCACAACTTTTGACAACTAATTAATTCTAAATAGTGTCTCCTCCAGGTATTGCTAGATATATCTTGAAGTTTTTTTCTTCCCTAATGTTTGAAATAATGTATTTCCTTCAAGAATATGTTGATGACTTCTTTATCTATAGTCTATTTTGCAATGTCAAGAAATAATGTATTTTTCAATATTTTGTTAATGAGCGGCCAGATTTATAAAATCTTTACATTATTTGTTTCTCCAAACAATTATTACATCTCCTTCAATAATATTTTGATTTTTTTTAATGTTTATAAATGTATATTTTCCTCTTATAAATATTTTGAATACATTGTTGTATGCAATTATCTATTACTAATTTTGAATATATGTAATTGTCTATTAGTAATTAGTTAGTGATGAAGAAGGGAGGCGATCTTGTCAAGGATTAGTTTGCACTTTGCAGGAGGATTGGTTATCCATATCTATTTCATTTTAAGTCTAGGTATCACAACTTTTGACAACTAATTAATTATTAATAGTGTCTCTCTAGGTATTACCAAATATATCATGAATTTTTATTTTTTTTTAATAATCTACAACCTCAATATTAACAACATTTAATGCAAGCAATCAAATAGGATTAGAAAACAACATCTACACTAAAAGCAATCCATCTAGTGCAAGCAATCAAATAGGATTAGAAAACAACATCTACATTGAAATCAATGTATCTAGTGCAAGAAATCAAATGAGATTAAAAATCAACATCTACATTGAAATCAATGCATCTATTGAAAGCAATCAAATGAGATTAGAAATCAACATCTATACTGACATCAATGCATCTAGTGCAAGTAATCAAATAGGATTATAAATCAATGCATCTAGTGAAAGCAATCAAATATGATTAGAAATCACCATCTACACTCAAATCAATGCATCTAGAGCGAGAAATCAAATAGGATTAGAAATCATTATCTACACTGAAAACAATGCATCTAGTGAAAACAATAAAATATAGTTAGAAATCAATATGGACATTGAAATCAATGCATCTAGTGTAAGCAATCAAATAGGATTAGAATTCATCATCTGCACTGAAATCAATGCATCTAGTGCAAGAAATCTTCTTCCCTCTTTCCCCCCTCCATCTATATCTATATCTTCCTTTATCTCTCCTTCTTTGTCTCTCTATTTCACCCTCTACAAAAACACATTCTCTCCCTCTCAATATATATCTCTCCATCTCTCTATCTCTCTTTTCTTCCCTCTCTCTGTCTCTCATCTATATCTCTATCTCCCTCTGCCTTTCCTTTTTCTCTCTACATCACCTCCATAACTTATACACACTTTCTCCATATCCATCTATCTCTCTCTCCCTCTTCCTCTCCCTCTTCCTCTCCCTCCCTCTCTCTTCCCCTTCTCTCCCTCTCTCCCCCTTCTATATCTCTTCCCTCCTGGTCTCCTCTCTCCCTCTCTCTTTATCTCCCTTATCACTCCCTCCCTCTCTCTCTCTCCAGATTTATCTCTCTATGTCTTTCTTCTTACCTCCCTCTCACTCCTCATCCAACTCCATTCTCTCTCCCTCTCTCTCTCACATCCTCTCTCTCCCTTTATCTCCCACCTCTCTCTGTCTCCACCTCCTCCCCCCCCTCTCTCACTCTTTTGTCCCTCCAACTTTGTCACTATCTCCATCCCTCTCTCCTTCTTTACCCCCTTCCTTCAATCTCTCCTTCTTTGTCTCTCTATCTCACCCTAAAACTTACACACTCACTCTCTATATATCCTTTATATATAGAGGAGGAGAGAGGGAGGAACAAAGAGGGAGGGACATATAGATGGAGTTGGAGGAGGAGAGACAGAGTGAAGAAGAAAGACATAGAGAGAGAAAAGTGGATATATATATATATATATATATATCCACTTTTCTCTCTCTATGTTTTTCTTCTTCACTCTGTCTCTCCTCCTCCAACTCCATCTATATGTCCCTCCCTCTTTGTTCCTCCCTCTCTCCTCCTCTCCCTCAAGTTCTCTCTCGGGTCCTTCCCCTCTCTAACTTTCTCCCCTACATCCCTCACTCTCCCACATCTCTCTCTCTCTTCCCTCCAATTTTGTCACTATATCCCTCCCTTTCTCCTTATCTTTATCCCCCTCTCTCCCCTCCATATTTATGTCTCCCCCTCTCTCTCTTATCCTTCTCTCCCTCTCTAACTCCTCTCTTTCTCTCTCTCTCTCTTCATTCCTCCTCTCCTCTCCTCTTCATTTTATCTCCATGTCTCCCTTATCACTCCCTCTATGTATCCATGTCTTTATTATTCCCTACATATATACCTAGAGTTAATAAATATCATGATATATTAATATATATTATAGTATAACAAATTTAATAATATCTTAAATTTAATATTATATTAATCCAAAGTTATGAAATTTAATAATATTAATATTAATATGAATCTTTTAATATTAATATTATATTTAATGATGTTTTTCAGGGGGCATGATAACAAAATTTATAATAAAACTACATCAAATTAATATTTTCAAATATTACAAGTTTGATGTGGAAATATCATATTTTTAAAGATTTTAATATATCCATAGGATATGATTTTTCCTTTAAAAAAAATATTTTACAAATATTTAATTAAAATAAATATTAAAAGATTTTGGAGCAAGATTTTCTATTCTTTGTGTTGAATTAACCTTTTTCCTTTGATTTAAGAAATGGTATTAGTTTTAGTAAAGAGTTTAAAATTTTAACCAATTTGGAATTTTAATATGGTAAAAATATTTGTTAAATGAAATTTATGATCACGTATATGATAAAGAAACTATTAAACATGTGCTATATATAACAGACCTGTTTAATATTCAAGCTAATGTTTTGGCCGACATTAGCTAAAATTATTTTTATTCTTTTTTGAGGATGTGACATACTTACAAATCGGGGTCATACAGGAGCTTTAGAATGCACCTCTCGGCGCAATAACAAGTCTTCCACCCAAGGATAAGAATTTATGCTCTGATAAGCCCAGCGTTTCCTTGAATTTTTCGATTAGCCAATCCCAATCATGACTCATGTAGTTATTTGGCTTCAAATTGAACTCCATTCTCCAAAGAATGGATTTTCACACAAAATATATTTGTTATTGGCAGTGTTGAATCTGCATCCTTCCTATTAGATATTAATTCTGATCTTTCCTTATTCATAAATAGACCTAAATCTTTCCCAAATTTGGACAAGATTTGATGAAATGTCTGCCATTCTTGAATGTTAGCTTGTCCAAAACATAGTAGGTCATCCACAAACATTAGATGGGTAGATATGATGTTTCTCGTCACCCTGCATCCAACAATTAAACTAATCTCCATTGCTTCTTGAATTCCCTTATTGAGCTCCTCAATTACCATGACGAACAATAGAGGCAAGACCACACATCCTTTACATAAGCCTCTAAATATCTTGAAAAACTTAGTCATCTTACTATTGGAAATAATACTGAGAGGGGGGGTGAATCAGTATTATCACATCAATAAAACTTTTTCATTTCCATGTTCAAATTCATATATGCTACTTCCACAACTTCTTATGATTCAGTTAGTTGATCCTTAATGAGTGCATTAGAACATTATCAACCATATTAACAGTAAACAGGTGCAGTAAAATAGAACAAATCATCACACATAAGCCACACACATGAACAACATGATATAAGGTGGAAACCCAATGTGGGAGAAAACCACTTGCTGCAAGTCATCTCAATCTTCTTCTTAATAAGAAAATCCTTTTACAATATTTCTGTACTGGTGCAGTCTTATACCAGTACGCAGGCTTCTACCTGCAGAGAGCTACAACTCCCATAGTTCTTGTACTAGCCGATCCATTTACTAGTACGCAGGCTGCTACTTGCTACAATGCTCCAAAGTTTTCAACTACTACTGGAAGGGAGCTACCACCCCCATAGCTCTTGTACTAGCTAAGATACTAGTACGTAGGCGCCGGCCTACAATCTTCTCTCCTCTGAGTACCACGTTTCATACATTTTCAGACTGGATACACCTGAAGCACAACACATAATCTGAAAGGCCACGTTTCATCCAATTTTCATACTGGACTCATAAATATCATTGAAGCACATAATCAATCAATCTTCTGAATCACCCAATCACCAGATCAATACATATACAAGGATAATATGAGTGTTAGCAACCCGATCTAGTCCATTAGATCCATTACTAGATCTCATCCATCAACACAATCAATCAAACTGAATATGTAGAATACTGACACCATTAACCAGTCATCAGAACACATCAACAACCTGAACCACTTGTAACTTTAAACATCCTAGCTCAAATGGTATATGCTACTACAATGAACCAAACCTGCGTACATACTTGCTTTCACCAAAGCCAACCCGCGTACAGATCTATAAATATTCAGTCATGACTTGCAGCGATTTCAAGCTTAAGTTATACCCAGTTCAGATCATTACAAGCGTCAGTATACAGATCTAGAATAAGCATAATCAACTATATAGAGATAGTTCATTTCAAACCATTTGATCCCGATCTATCCTTAGATCTTGTTCTCCATCAACGGGTGAGATCCCTCTTTAGCTCAGATCCAGATCTGCACCATAACCCAATCACAGTATTCCAGATCTAGATATTCAATAATTCAGATGATGCTTTGCCAAATGATTTCCATCCTCTTTTATAGTCTTAGGCCTTTCATAATACCATGGTCCAAAACCATAATAACACAATACCACGGATACTTGGGATCAACAATTTTGGATGAAATACCACGGACCAAAACCATAGGATCAAAAACTGTCGGAATAATACCATGAACCAACCATGAAAGTGCGTGAGATCAACACTTTTGGATGCAATACCACGGACCAAAACCATAGGATCAAAAACTGTCGGACTAATACCATGAACCAACCATGAAAGTGAATGAACTTTTCTCTTGCATGAAAGGAACTTTTCTCTGCATGAAAGTGCGTGAACATTTCTCTACATGAAATAAACTCTTCTCTGCATAAAAGTGCGTGAACTTTTCTCTACATGAAATAAAATTTTCTCTGCATAAAAGTGCGTGAACTTTTCTCTACATGAAATAAACTTTTCTCTGCATAAAAGTGCATGAACTTTTCTCTACATGAAATAAACTTTTCTCTGCGTAAAAGTGCGTGAACGTTTCTCTACATGGAATAAACTTTTCTCTGCATAAAAGTGCGTGAATTTTTCTCTACATGGAATAAACTTTTCTCTGCATAAAAGTGCGTGAACTTTTCTCTACATGGAATAAACTTTTCTCTGCATAAAAGTGCGTGAAATTTTCTCTACATGAAGGAAACTTTGTCGCACTGTAATTTATCAAATAAATTTGCTGCACTATAATTTATCATTTGTGTGATTTGCCATCAAGGACAACACTTGTCTCATAATGCCAACAATCTCCCCCTTTGGACTTGTCATACTGAGAATTGTCATCTAATTCCTTTGAGTTTTCCAGCATCCCATGCATTCTGTCACATTTGATATCTCTTTCGTAGATTCATCTAGATATATATAAGTGAGTTGATCTTCTACGAGTTGGTGCCATCAAGTACGACACATGCATCATAATGCCAACAATCTCCCCCTTTGGACTTGATGGCAACAATACCAAATCACTCTCCCCCTTTGACATCAAGGGCAAAGGGCGGACCAAGATATTCTCTTCCTTTGTTGTCCATACTCCCCCTGAGTACCTGTTGAAATCTCTAAATGAGCTCCCCCTTTGTATATGCCATGGTGCACCAATCCGTCCGTGCTGAAATCTCTGCTCTGCTGAAATATGTTGTTCATGCTCCCCCTGACTATAAGCAAGGTCTGCAAAAAGATGTTCTACAAGAAGAACATGACTCTATAAATCATAAATGACCTTCCTATCACCAAAGACTCATACATACATCTATCTCCCATCACAATGGTGATATATCAAAAGTTTACATATGATAACATAAGAGAATAACATCATTCATCCCAGGCATAATGGGGAAACCAACATAGGCTGTTACATGACCTGAAGAGATCTCATCAAATGACTACAATAAATAGAGACACACTATTACATCATGAGTCTTGATATGACCTTTACATCGAATGATATACATGACATTTATAACAAAGACCAAACACCTAAATAAGATCATGATAAACATCAGCAACAACACTGTATGATCTGCTCCATAGCATTTGTCAACAACAACTAGACCAGCAACTTGTATTAGTGCATGAATCATCAAGGTATGTCCGTATCAACTCATCCTTTTGAATAGAATTATGTATATACATAATCATTCACATTCTATCATATGTGAGAAACACCATAGCCATCCAGATCTGCATGAACCAAGTACCATCAATTGGGAATATCTGCATCAATCAACATATGAAACAACCTATCATCATATAGGTAAGAACTCATCATCATCATGTCTCCAACAATGTAACTTTGAATAATCATCCATGTATCCAGCGAACAATCCTCATCCATATATGTGCTAAGAACAATAGGAATCCTACATCATAACTGTAGTACATGATCTTTATGCATATGACGACAATAGCATATGAGTGACTCATCATCAAGTAAAGAAGATGTGAATTGTGTACTGCTCCTTATCCTTATGAAGATCACCATGTAAGCACCATTAGAGAATCAACTACAAATCTAATCTAAATATCAACTATGTAACCCCAAGAATCATCTGAGCAACTCATAGCAAGATGAATCATTTATCCATATAAGCATCATCACCAAGGACTATTAACCATAATGCCAACAATGCATTAAGAGCATATGCTCCCCCTAAACCTGTGCCATCTATCAGATCTGATCATTCATATTAATAAGAAGTATCAAGACATCAGCAATATCAAGTTAGAACCAAAATACTTCTAACCATCATATCCACACATCATTAGCAAAATGCAACCATTATCAATTAGAGCAAAACTGATCCTTTTCTTGAATCTGTCCCTACTGCCTTTCTTCAAACAATCATATACACGACTGTGCAGTAACAAATTCGCGTATATATGCAACTTCCCTTTATCAAGCTTGCGTAGGAGATTGAAGTTTTACACTTCCGGCTCCCTCTGTTATGTCTGTATAATGTGTTGTTGATCCGGATCTTGGGAGGAGGCCCCCAAGATCTAAAAGATTGAAATGGATCTTGGGGAGAGACACCCCCAAGATCTGAAAACTTGTGTTGCCAGAAGAGAAATAGGAGAATGCCCAAAAAACAAAACCACAAAGAAACTTTTATTTAAAATAGTAATGGAAATAAACCAGTTAGGGCGATGGTAGCTTATCTCTGAGAAGAGATGTGGTGGCTACATGCCTATGAACTGTAAATGCTACATTGTGGTGGACAATCTGTCCTTTTACAAAATGTGTCTTGATACTTATAGTATTTTTCAGTTACAATACCATGGGTCAATTCCATGGGTGAATGAATACCATGGGCGGATGTCACAATACCATGGGTCAATTCCATGGGTGAATGAATACCATGGGTGGAGGTCACAATACCATGGGTCAATTCCATGGGTGAATGAATACCATGGGTGGATGTCACAATACCATGGGAAAATACCATGGGTGAATTAATACCATGGTTGGATGTCACTTACAATACCATGGGTAAATTCCATGGGTCAATGAATAATATGGGTGGATGAGTACCATGGGTTGATGCTATTTTCCATTCGGATCATTCCTCCCTCCTTAAGAAGCAATGGTCTCCATTGCGTAAAGTTCCCTCCTGCAAAGCCTTTCTTGAATATGAAGAGCCACTGAAGATAAGGGTTTTATGTGGTTAACCCAAAACCTTGATAAACGAAGATCCGAGGATAGAGATACCCTGTAATGCTTGTGACCAACTGTGATGCTAACAGTGTGCGGCCTAGCAAATGGACTTCGATGACAAGGATTTTGTGCAGTTGACCCATAACCGTGATGTTGGTTGTTGATGAAGTAGCAGGTGCCTACATAGCCTGGGGTGGGAGGGCACGTCTCCAAATAACCCAAGCCGAATGCTGCTATGTTGAAACTGATGAATGTGAAGCAGGCGCATACTAAAGTGGGGCGGGAGGGCACGTCTCCAATGAAAACCCACTCCGAATGCTGCTCCAAAATTAAAATGGACATAACTCGGCCAATATAACTCAGAATATTTATTATAACATGTTTTTGGAAGCAGAATGACCATTTTGCATCTTCCCATGTGATGGAAATCCTTATCTGGGCACTTTAAGATCTCAGATTCGTGCTGCAACAATTCCGCCGTCACAACAATTCTGATAAAATAGCTGATTTTAAATCAGCGATATCTCCCACATCCGGACTCCGATTCGACCCATTTTTTTTTTGAAATTGGGTGATTTTTCAAGAGGAATCCAGATCTGGTATCTATTTTTGTAAATTTTGTACCAAATGTTTCAGATCTGATCTGCAAAGTCGCCGCCCAAAAAAAATTCTGCAAAAAAATGAGAAAAGAAAAATTCTTCCTGCTTGACCCAAGAAAATGCTCTGTGAAGGATGTAGCACATGCCTAAAGTTTGTTGAATATTGCTGCAAAATTTGAAACTGAAATATGCATCAAACCCTCATTCCCATGGAATCATAACCTGCTCTGATACCACTGATCCGGATCTTGGGAGGAGGCCCCCAAGATCTAAAAGATTGAAATGGATCTTGGGGAGAGACACCCCCAAGATCTGAAAACTTGTATTGCCAGAAGAGAAATAGGAGAATGCCCAAAAAATAAAACCACAAAGAAACTTTTATTTAAAATAGTAATGGAAATAAACCAGTTAGGGCGATGGTAGCTTATCTCTGAGAAGAGATGTGGTGGCTACATGCCTATGAACTGTAAATGCTACATTGTGGTGGACAATCTGTCCTTTTACAAAATGTGTCTTGATACTTATAGTATTTTTCAGTTACAATACCATGGGTCAATTCCATGGGTGAATGAATACCATGGGCGGATGTCACAATACCATGGGTCAATTCCATGGGTGAATGAATACCATGGGTGGAGGTCACAATACCACGGGTCAATTCCATGGGTGAATGAATACCATGGGTGGATGTCACAATACCATGGGAAAATACCATGGGTGAATTAATACCATGGTTGGATGTCACTTACAATACCATGGGTAAAATTCATGGGTCAATGAATAATATGGGTGGATGAGTACCATGGGTTGATGCTATTTTCCATTCGAATCAGTTGTGCCGCCACTTTCTGACTGAACTTCCTTTTTCTTCCATATCTTCAAGTGTGATGATGTTTTCTCCTTTTGGTGTGATGTCCGTGCTTTGTTCCTGCGTTCCTTTGCTATATGTCCAAGCTTGTTATATGCATAACATCTTACATGTTTCATATTCCTTTTGTAGCAATCAGCAGCTTTGTGACCAAACATATTGCAAGCAAAGAAATATCAATTAAAGTACCTTGACTGATATGATCTGTTTGTTTGATGATCTTGAACCCTTCTTCTTCTACATCTGGCTGCAACATGTCCAAGGTTATGACATACATAACATTCAACCTTATTCATAGGAGGAGTAAAAGATTTTCTTTGAAGAATTTCTTTCCTTGGTTGATGATGAGATTGACCTTTCATCTCTCTTATCTCCTTGTTGATCATTTTAGATTTCTCTATAGAGTTCCTTGCCTCACCTTGTGAACTAGATTCACCTTCAACAGATTCATGAAAGCCAAGACCAGTTTTGATAGCAGGAGATCTTTGACTATTAAGAATATCATCCAAGACTTTAGTACTATCTTGAAAACGTAAGAGCTTATCCTTTTCTTCTAATTTACTTTTCAAGATATTTACCTCAACCTGAAGTTGTTCTTCGTTTTCTAGATATTGCTTCTTCATGTCTTCTTTAGCTTTCCTTTCTTCTTCCAACTGATGCTTTAGCTTGAGAATCTCCTTTTCTTGTTCTTCATTCAAATCCTATTGCATTTGATGAATTCTAAAGGCACATTCTAGCTGAGATTTTAAGCTGATAACTTCGTTTCCCTGTTTTTCAATATCTTGGACTAGATCTTTATTCTGCTTCTTTGATTCTTCAAGATCTTCCTTTAGAGAGCGGATCGTGGCTTCAAGACTTTCATAGTAACTGGATCTATCTCTGAGTTTCTTGATGGTTGTGTTCTTTTCATTGACTTCATTTCTTAGAGATGTTGCTTCAACCTGCAACTTTTGATATTTCTCCTTGAATAACTCTCGTTGAGCCTTTTGTCTAGTAACAGCTTCTTTGAGGGCACCACTCTTTATGTTCAGAAGTATTTCTTGTTCACTAATTTTGTTTGTCAGCCTGTTAAATTCTGCTTCTATTTGATATCCTTCTTCCTCACCCATAAGAGCACATTCAGTTGTTTCGTTATCACTTCCATCTTTTGCAAATGGATAGATAGCTGGAACATCAGAGGATAGCAAATTCATACCTGATAGTTCATCTTCATTCTAAAATGATTCCGAATCTGAATCTGAATCTGAAGAGCTTCTTATACCTAATGCCCAATCGATTCTCCCACTGTCATAGTTCTTCTGAGATGTCTTCTTCTTCTTATGAGCTTTCTTCTTAAGCTTCTTTCCCATTGTTCCACGGATCTCCTTCAAGCAATCAAGCTTCTACAAAAGGACCTGCTCTGATACCAATTGTTGGAAATAATACTAAGAGGGGGGGGGGGGGGGGTGAATCAGTATTATCACATCAATAAAACTTTTTCATTTGCATGTTCAGATTCATATATGCTACTTCCACAACTTCTTATGATTCAGTTAGTTGATCCTTAATGAGTTCATTAGAACATTATCAACCATATTAACAGTAAACAGGTGCAGTAAAATAGAACAAATCATCACACATAAGCCACACACATGAACACCATGATATAAGGTGGAAACCCAATGTGGGAGAAAACCACCTGCTGCAAGTCATCTCAATCTTCTTCTTAATAAGAAAATCCTTTTAAAATATTTCTGTACTAGTGCAGTCTTATACCAGTACGCATGCTTCTACCTGCAAAGAGCTACAACCCCCATAGTTCTTGTACTAGCCGATCCATTTACTAGTACGCAGGCTACTACCTGCTACAATGCTCCAAAGTTTTCAACTGCTACTGGAAGGGAGCTACCACCCCCGTAGCTCTTGTACTAGCTAAGATACTAGTACGTAGGCGCCGGCCTACAATCTTCTCTCCTCCGAGTACCACGTTTCATACATTTTCAGACTGGATACACCTGAAGCACAACACATAATCTGAAAGGCCACGTTTCATCCAATTTTCATACTGGACCCATAAATATCATTGAAGCACATAATCAATCAATCTTCTGAATCACCCAATCACCAGATCAATACATATACAAGGATAATATGAGTGTTAGCAACCCGATCTAGCCCATTAGATCCATTACTAGATCTCATCCATCAACACAATCAATCAAACTGAATATGTAGAATACTGACACCATTAACCAGTCATCAGAACACATCAACAACCTGAACCACCTGTAACTTTAAACATCATAGCTCAAATGGTATATGCTACTACAATGAACCAAACCTGCGTACATACGTGCTTTCACCAAAGCCAACCTGCGTACAGATCTATAAATATTCAGTCATGACTTGCAGCGATTTCAAACTTAAGTTATACCCAGTTCAGATCATTACAAGCGTCAGTATATAGATCTAGAATAAGCATAATCAACTATATAGAGATAGTTCATTTCAAACCATTTGATCCCGATCTATCCTTAGATCTTGTTCTCCATCAACCGGTGAGATCCCTCTTTAGCTCAGATCCAGATCTGCACCATAACCCAATCATAGTATTCCAGATCTAGATATTAAATAATTCAGATGATGCTTTGCCAAATGATTTCCTTCCTCTTTTATAGTCTTAGGCCTTTCACAATACCATGGTCCAAAACCATAATAACACAATACCACGGACCAAAACCATAGGATCAAAAACTGTCAGAATAATACCATGAACCAACCATGAAAGTGCCTGAGATCAACACTTTTGGATGCAATACCACGGACCAAAACCATAGGATCAAAAACTGTCAGACTAATACCATGAACCAACCATGAAAGTGCGTGAACTTTTCTCTTGCATGAAGGGAACTTTTCTCTGCATGAAAGTGCGTGAACATTTCTCTACATGAAATAAACTCTTCTCTGCATAAAAGTGCATGAACGTTTCTCTACATGAAATAAACTTTTCTCTACATAAAAGTGCGTGAACTTTTCTCTACATGAAATAAACTTTTCTCTGCATAAAAGTGCGTGAACGTTTCTCTACATGAAATAAATTTTTCTCTGCATAAAAGTGCGTGAACGTTTCTCTACATGGAATAAACTTTTCTCTACATAAAAGTGCGTGAACTTTTCTCTACATGGAATAAACTTTTCTCTGCATAAAATTGCGTGAACTTTTCTCTACATGGAATAAACTTTTCTCTGCATAAAAGTGCGTGAACTTTTCTCTACATGAAGGAAACTTTGTTGCACTATAATTTATCAAATAAATTTGCTGCACTATAATTTATCATTTGTGTGATTTGCCATCAAGGACAACACTTGTCTCATAATGCCAACAATCTCCCCCTTTGGACTTGTCATACTAAGAATTGTCATCTGATTCCTTTGAGTTTTCCGGCATCCCATGCATTCTGTCACATCTGATATCTCTTACGTAGATTCATCTATATATATATAAGTGAGTTGATCTTCTACGAGTTGGTGCCATCAAGTACAACACATGCATCATAATGCCAACACTTACCATTAATCAAAATAGCCAAATTCGCCAAGGAGACATAGGCCATTATCCATGTAGAGTATATTATCCCAAAGCCAACATTGTGAAGAATCAATCATAGCATATCTTTGTCAATCATATATTATGCTTTAATCAAGTCAATTTTCATGAGTCATGCCTCTAATCTTCAAGATTTTATTGAGAAAATGCATTCTTGCATGGTCACCACAACATCATATATCTGTCTATTTGCTAACAGTCCAAAATGCTCAAGAGTGATATGAGATGATATAATATTTTTGATACTATTTCCTAACAATTTGGAAATAATTTTGTAAATGGAATTACATAACGAAATAGGTGTGAAGTCTGCAAATGAGGAAGGATTATATATTTTGGAATCAAAGAGATGAAGTTCGTGTTTAGAGCACCTGAAATGTACCCCAACTGACATGATTATTCTCCATTTCCAAGAGGTCTGATTCCATAATGTCAAAAAAGTTGATGAATAATTCTATTGGCCAACCAACCAACCTGAGGCTTTTGTCCCTCACCATTGATTTCATAACCTCTTGTAATTCATTCGATGTGATCAAGGAGTCCATTAATACAATGGCATCTGCATTCACCATGCAAGGGAATCGATGTGCAATCTCCAATTGTTCTGAAGAATTATCAACTTGTGGAGCCAAATATTGTTTTTTGAAATAGCAGGAATCCTCGTTCTAGATGTCCTTCTGCAAGGAGAGAATATTGTTCTCATCATTTATGATATTCCATATGGTGTTCAACTGTTTCCTTTTTGTATCCACACTATGAAAAAAAATGAGTATTCCTATCTACATCAATAACCCAAGCCACCTTACTTTTCATTCTCCAATGTTCTTCTTGAAGTTTCAAAATTCTATCTTTTATGGCTGAGAGTTCTATGATCACGCTTTTGGTATGCTCAACAAAAAAAAACAGGGCATGTGGGATCAATCAGATTAGAGATTGTTCTCTCAATGTATACCAATTCTCTAGACAACTCTAGCTTCCTCTTACTAATCCATTGTCGAACCACATCTTTCAGCCTTTTCAATTTCTGCCTAATTTTCTCCATACGATTCTTCAAGCAATACTCTAATGGTTAATTCCAAGAGTTCCTTACCAAATATATAAATTATTTTTCTCTTAGCCACATGTGATTAAATTTGAAAGGCAAGTTATCCATCTCAAGCTCCCTAATCCACTCAAGAAAAATGGCATCATGATCTGATATGTTTGTAAAGAAAGACTCTGATTTCATATTTTGTAACCTTTCATATATTACTATGTGGACTAGAAATTGATCTAGTATTTTAGCGCTACCTCGGTGTCGAAGCATCCATTCCTCAAAGTTGGATGAATAGAGATGGGAACTATATCCATGAGGATATTATGAGCACATAAATCTTTGAAGAAGCCTGCTATCAGATATGGAATGATTTTCTCACCCTATACCTCCTCATTTTCTAGCGTTAAATTCATATCACCCACAAAAATTAGGGAATGCATATCCAATAGTCCACACAAGTCTAGATTTTCCTAGAAATGTTTGCAATTGGAGTAGGGGGCATATGTATTAACTATGCGTATTTTGGAACTTGAACCCTGATTATATCTAGTCAGAAAGATACCTAACCTGGATTTGTATGCTTTGAAGAGGAAGAATTTGGGATCCCACATAGTTTCCAATCCAACTGATAGCCTCGACTCACTTGTTGCATAGGCCATCCATGAAGGGTATATTTTCCAGAGGAATTTCCTAGCTTTTTCTTTCTCTGACATCATTTCTTGAAGTAGTACCACCAAGGGATTTTTTGTAAAAATGATATTGTGAATAGACCTCCTTTTTTAGACTTATCCAAAGCCTCTTATGTTGACAGCTATTGTTGTCACCCTCTGCAAAACTTGTCTTCGGTTGTTGAAAAGGTGCAATTGGGCATAAAATTTGGTAGACGTCTTCAAGGTCACAGAAGCAATCAAAGATTGATCGGACCTCCTCCAATGGGTAAATCTCATAATTAGCTTTCCAACAACATATAGAACTCCTCAAATGGACCCTGGAATCAGAAGTTATAACAAATCAAAGTTTCCATTGAAAACCGTAAGCTAAGGAGAAAAGGACTTAAGGGAAAATCTCACAAATCGGCAATTGGAGGTCCCAATGGTCTGCAAAATTAACGTTATAAGAAGATTCTGAGAAAAAGGGCTAACAATGTAAAATAACCGAGGGAACCCAAAAGTGGATTTACAAAAGAAATCAGCAAAAAAACCAGGGGCAAGCAGGCCCTTTCTCTATCCTCCGATTGGGTGGCTCATATATGGGGGCTAGCCCATGGTCAAAGGAAGGGTGAGAAACCAAGGGCTAAATGTTACAGGAAATCCCGCAATCAGCGATTGTAATTTTTTGAAGGTCACACCAATGGCACGGCTTGGAAATCGTCGATGTGTCGATTGTGATACTCCGGGTGGACCCAATTGGTGATCAGCGCTCACAATGTTGTAAGGTTTGTCCAATGTAAAGGTCAAGGATTTCATCAATACGCCGAATTTTTTTTAACTAAGGTATGAGTCTCCCAAACACACGTCCAAAGGCCCTAGCGCCCAAGGACCAAGCGCCTAGTCATAACCCCTAGTCATATGAAGAAAAATGGGGAAGGGGCCCAAAGAAAAAGGGGCTAAAGTGGATCGGAATGCGTCGTTATGTAATAACTTTTAATATAAAATCCCAATGTAAGAACTACCCAATAATGGAATACATGGCTTTAAAGACATGGTGGGTCAGCAGTTGAGACATTTAATAAGGATATGAAGCATTCAGAAATTGGCATGGATTGACCCTTTAAAGCCCCTTGTGACAAGAAATCAGGGGCAACATAGACAGATTAAATGAATGTGTGGAAGCTCGGGAGGACTTAATGATTCAACATGCAGCTCCATGCAGAGGGAAGATGAAGTATTTCCCAAATGACCTTTGTTTTTGTACCATGGAATTAAACTCATAGTCGAACCATGCCCAACACTCGAGAACGAGCAATTCAAGAAGTAAAGGCAGAAGTGACAGGAACCAGCCGAGTAGCACAAGAGGAAGATCATGACCAAAAATTCACCTGATCAAAGGCAAACCCAGGGATAGGCATGGATATCATTTTCTAGAATTTTCATATAATTGTTGACATGTTTTGTATTATGTACGTTGTTGCAATTTAATGAAGCAATTAAATCTTTTGTAGTCAGTTTTGGGCCACAAAGCCATCCCATGATGACACACCTAGTCAATCTGATAGTTGAGGCTCAAATAAGATATTTGTTGTAACCACTAATCAAACCTCCCCTCCCCAAATAAATAGAGGGAAGCAACACTTACCAAAAGGTTTGGAATTTTTGAAAAGAAACTCTTGAGTAGATCCTTTTCTTGTTTCACAAAGTCATTATATGAACATTTATGTATGCACTCTATCAGAGAATTTAATGGAAGCATTGTGGTGATTCCAACTCCTTGATTTGCAGTATGTTTTTCCCTCTTGTTATTTCAATATGTGTTTGACATTCTCCTCAAATTGCATGTAAGTAGCAACTAGATATATTTCCATTATATGCAGATTCATTTCAGTCAAGTCTTTGATAAATAATGCATGTATTGATATGGTGATAAGGTATTTAAAAGGCGCTCCATGCATCTCAGCATCTCATACACCTTTCATTTCTCTTGTTTTCCTCTAAATCCAGAGATACAAAATTCCTAAAGTCTAAGCTCTGTTTTGATAGATTTTCTCTCTATTGTCTTCTACTATTCCATCTCCAATAACGATTGATTTTCTATGAGTTTCAATCTGCTTCGGCCACCATTGTTTGAGTATTACTCCCTGTGGAATTATGCACACATGTTACTTCTTACATTGTGCTTTCATGAGCGGTTCTAAACCAACCCTTTTCAAACTATTCATGATAGAAAACTATTAGTGATGCAAGCTCTCAACATAAATCTGCTAGCACGACTTAAGATGTCGTAGGCACTAGTCTATAATCATCCCAAAGGCTATCTCTAGGAGGTTTTTCTTATCCCTTGAAGAATTGCTGCTACGGGTGCTAGAATTAGCCACAACATCTTTTTGGTGTCGTTGTCGAGGAACAAATTATAATATTTTTCCCTAGGTATGACAAATCTTTACATTCCCTCTGTTAGGTGAGAAAGGGAAGTGTGGGTTTAAGATATCTCACCTTGGCAACTCCATTTTTTCAATTTTATGGTAAACATCCTGGCAACTCCACTTCCTATATCTTTGTTTCATCATCCTAGCTTTCAAGTAACCTCATACTCACTCTGATGCTAAACAACAGAAAACTTCCACTACATTTGAACTTGAGATCACTCACTTAGAGGGGTTTTCAAAATAGGGTCCTGGATCGAATTCTTGGCCAACAAATTTTCCCCACTAGATTTTTATTCTATTGTTGGTTATCCCAATCAAGTCCCTTCATATCTAGAATGGGAGACCTATTTGCCTAGATTCAGTGGAAACACAGATAGAAGACCAGACCAACACCTCAAAGATATTCATGGAACAACAGGGTATTGTTTTTAAAGATGTGAAAATGAAGTTGTTCATGCATTCTTTAGAGGGGGATTCTTAAGTTTGGCACAAAACAATACCTTGTGGCAGCATATCTTACTTAAAGAGCTTTCACTTAGAATTCAATCATTATTGCAGAAAATATTGTGTACCAGATGCTTTGTTTGAAGATTGTTGTGCACATTATAATATTGAAAATATTTCTGAGGTTAATGATCCTATTGAAGATGTTTATGAGACTCTGTTCCAAGAAGACATCTACTCACATTGAGAAGCATCACCCAGTGATCAAGAAAGCAGACAAAGAGATAACATCGAGCAGCAAACAAACCCTCAGAGATTTAGCTGAAGTTGATGATTCTCCTTCTTGTGATGTGTATGACTTTGATGGAGACTCAAGGGATGCAGAACCACAACAGTTGCAGTTTTGGGAAGCTTCAAAAAAAGAGGAGGCCCACTAGGAGGTTGACAAAGAGGATCCAATTTACGACCCACATCCTTCAAATGGAGAATCAGTTCAAGAAGTTGATATTAAAGTTGACAGAGGTTCTCCAATATATGACTCATATGACTCAAAGGAGGATGAGATGGTTGCATATTGTCAAAGGGAACCACTTACAAACAAGTGGGGAGAAGACTACCAACAACAGCTCCTTCAAGAGGAGCCCAAAGCTGAAGAGACAAGCAATGAATGTCATTGCATGTTGCAAAAATATTCCTCCCTGGAATTTGTTCAAGAAAGGGAGACAGTTATAATTTTTACTCATCATTTCTTTGATCCAGTAACTGACTACATGGAATCTTTCTTTGACCTACAACTGTATACATCAATTCCAAGGTATGTGTCAAACCTTTGGTTTGAAGCTCTTATGGGGTGCATGCATATGTTAGCCACTGATTATCAAGAACACACCCCCATTAGAAGGTTTAGAGAGGAGATTAAAAGAGCTAAGCATCAACTACCAAGTTGGGGGCACATATCAAAAATTCTGTCCAAGGCTTTTTTGTGGTACATGCATGTTTTAATTATTGAATTCCTAGAGAACAAAGGCATTAGGTCCAGCACCCAAATGCTGACTTGGTTCCATTCGAGGGATGAACTCACTTACGTGAATTTATTCCTAGTACAAAAGTAGGATTTGTATATAAATAATATCATTAGCTAAGCATTTATTTTCCAGTTGTTAGAATTTACTTCTCTGCGTTTTAGTTTAATGAGGAAAGGCCCCCCTGCAAATAAAGTTCCATGGAGATTTTTTGGTTGTATAAGTGCATTATAATTTTTTACTCCATGCCCAATGGTGAAGGCTACTGGTCTATAGGTTCTCAACACCTTTCCAGCAAGGCATTGTCCACAGGTGGAGCCAATGTTGTCACCCTCTCCAAAGCTTGTCTTTAGCTGTTAAAACGGTGTAATTGGGTAGAAATGTTTGCAACCATCTATAGGGCCACAGAAGCAGTAAAATATTGATTAGACCTTCTCCAATGGGTAAATCTCAGAATTAACTTTCCAATTACATATAGAACTCCTCAAATGGACCCTAAAATCAGAATTTATAAGAAATTAGAGTTTCCCTTGAAAACCGAAAGCCAAGGAGAAAAGGTCTTAAGGGAAAATCCCGCAAATCAGCAGTCGGAGGTCCCAACGGTCTGCAAAATGACCAATATAAAGAATATGCCAAGAAAAATGGCCAACAATGTAAAATCATCGAGGAAACCCAAAAGCAGATTTATAAAGGAAATCAGCGAAAAAACCAGGGGTGGCCCAGCCCTTTCTCTCTCCTTTGATTGGGGAGCTATGATATGGGGGCTAGCCCGTGGTCAAAGGAAGGGCGAGAAACCAAGAGCTAAGTTTTGTAGGAAATCCTACAATTAGAAATCACAAGTTTTTTAAGGTCATACCAATCCCACGGCTTGTAAACTGCCGATGTGCGATTGTGATACTCTGGGTGGGCCAAATTGATGATCGGTGCTCACAATGTTACAAGGGTTGTCCAAAGTAAAGGTCAAGGATTTTGCCAATATGCAAGATTTTTTTTAACAAAGGAATGAGTCTCCCAGACATGCATTCAAAGGCCCTAGTGCCAGAGGACTAAGCACCTGGTCATAGCCCCTGGTCACATGAAGAAAAAGGGGGAAGGGGCTCAAAGAAAAAGTGGCTAAAGTGGATCGAAATGTGTCATTCTGTAAGAACTTTTAATATAAAATTTCGATGTAATAACTACCTGATAATGGATAATGGGTTGAAAACTAAGACATTTAAGAAGGATATGGAGCATTCAGAAATCGACATGGGTTGATCCTGTAAAGCCCCTTGTGACAAGAAATCAGGGTCAACACAGACAATGTAAATGAATGTATGGAAGCTCAGGAGGACTTAATGATTCAACATGGAGCTCCATGCATAGGGAAGACGAATTATTGCCCAGATGACCTTTGTTTCTATACCATGGCATTAAACTCATAGTCAAACCACTCCCAATGCTAGAGAACGAGTGATTCAAGGAGTAAATGCAGAAGCAATGGGAACCAGTCAAGTAGCACAGGAGGAAGATCATTACCAAGCATTCACCTGATCAAAGGCAATCCCAGGGATGGGCATGGAGATATTTTGCTGGAATTTTCATCTAATTAATAACCTATTTTGTATTATGTACCTTGATGCAATTTAATGAAGCAATTAAATCTTTTGTAGTCATTTTTGGGCCAGAGATCCATCCTAGGCTGACACATCTAGTTGATCTGACAGATGAGGCTTAGCTGAGATATTTGTTGTAACTGTCGTTCAAAGCTCCCATCCCTAGATAAGTAGAGGGAAGCAACAATAACCGAAAGGTTCAAAATTTTTGGAAAGAAACTCCTGAGTGGATCCTTCCTTGTTTCACAAAGGCATTGTATGAACATTGATGTATGCACTCTATCAAAGAATTTAATGGATGAATTGTGGTGATTCCAACTCCTTGATTTGCAATATGTTTTTCTCTCTTAGTATTTCCATACGTGTTCGACATTTTCCTCAAATTGCATGTAAGTAGAAGCTATATATATTTCCATTATATGCAAATGTATTGATATGGTGATAAGGTCTTTAAAAGGCGCTCCATGCATCTCAACATCTCATAAACCTTTCATTGCTCTCATTTCCCTCTAAATCCAGAGATACAAAATTGTTAAAGTCTAAGCTCTGTTTTGATGGATTTTCTCTCTATTGTCTTCTACTATTCCATCTACATTAATAATTTATTTGTTGCGAGTTTCAATCTTCTTTGGCCACCATTTTTTGAGTATTACTCCCTATGGAATTTTGCACACATGTTATTACTTAATGTGTCCTAGGCACTGGTCTATAATCAACCCAGAGGTTGTCTCTAGGAGGCTTTTCTTATCCCCTAAAGCACTATTGCTACAAGTGCTCTAATTAGCCATAACATATATAATCTTCATTATGTGGGCACGTAAGCGGGTTTTTCTCCTCTAAGGACCCACATATCAAAACTATCTTTTGAGCCATTAATGCCACTAGAAGAGTAGGGGTCAAATGGTGGATAGATATCCTCCTCTAAAGATTCAGAGAAGCATTATTTAAAGTCATTTTCCACCACTCCACATGAAAAAAATTACTGTATTGAATGCCCTTCTTCTTACGTGTAGACCGATTCTTCCACATATCAGGGTTGTTGTGTGTATCTTTCTCCTAGAAGAAGGATTTTTTAATTGTCAATGGTTCGAGAGTTAGTGACCTAGCACTATCTTGAGACTCCATTTTTTTGTCCACCGAAGGTAGGGAGAAAGATGTCCCTAAATGGTGACCATGTTGAGAAGGTGACATTTAGATGGGCTTTGACACTCTATGGTTGACGGGATCCTTTTCTTGGGGATTGAGTCGTGATAAGGAGGGAAGAGTGCTCACACCCAGACTATACATACCCCACTCTTCGAATGATATTTTTGGATCCGACATTTGTGTTTGGGATTTCTCCTTGACATGGCCCAAGAGAGTGTTTGAGGGAGGACAGAGTGCCTTCAAGGAAGGATCTGATGGGGCAAACAACTCTTGATAAAATGATGATACTACACCTCCCATAGTTTTTTTTTGCAAGACAAATCAAGATCAACAAAATATATGTCCCTCCCCATTTTGAGGCCTTGGCCACCGAAACGCATCGGGAAATCTGAAATCAAGTGAGCACTATTATGGAATCCCAAACACTTGAAGGGATGCCCCAGTAGTCCACTTGTTTTCGAATGGAGAAAGGGCTCCAAAATATCTCCAAGGTTTCAATCAGACCTTGAAAGTAATATACTTCAACCAAAAACCAATCAACCCTTTTATCCAAGAATCCAAACATTCCCTCATCTGCATAATAAATCATGCATGTCTTGTCAGTTATTTCGGTTATCTCTTTCTTTGACCAAATTTCCAAAGGAATTTTGGGAAGCTTCACCCAAAAAATCTTCCTTTTTGGAACTTCCTTGATTAGGTTGAAGCCCGCAGACCATATATGAAGACAAAAGAAGCCTCACCCCTTCACCCATGGGATAGAAGAAATTCTTTTAGCATCCTCTACTTCCTGAAAATGAAATCTGAACCAGTCGTTGATCATAACACTCACCTTGGGCTTGTAATGGAGGATGGGTGACCAACACTTATTAACCCATTATTTTATATGTGCCCCATTCATTTTTATATACTCCCACTTCCCCACTAGTACTCACTCTTTTAGCCTCACAACATCCTCCCACTATACATCCACTCTGAGGATGAGACTTTGAAAATATTCTTTTGCCCTAATCGATTTCTTCCCTCGTTGTCTAGGATTCTTGTTCTTTATTTCTTTGTCTGTCTAGCCAGCTCTATTGATGATATTCTCAATGTTAGGTTGTAGCTTATCAACAATAGGAGTAGATGATTAGATATTGTTAGAGCGTCCCACCCAACTTGCAAACTCGTTTTCGGCTGCAATGCTTACATTGATCAACTCATCCACATCAGAGATGTGTTCAATCAAAGTTGACTTTCCTGCCATGTCAATTGCTGACCTAGCACTGCCTTACTCCAAAACAACCTAATTCATGAACTTATTTAACCAAGTCATATGATACCTTACAAAACTCATTAACTAATGTGAGAAAACTAGGTGGTCGACCAATCCCAATACCCTGCTTCAATTAACAAGCAAAAAATAGAGGAGATCAAATTGCCAAAGCCATGAATTTCATGGAGATAACCACCACGGAATGGATATATTTTCCTCATGGACTCTTGACACTACAATTGAACTTCCACCCCACAGTAATGTTAACAAAACCTCGATGGAAAATAATATTTCCACTTGTTAAGAAGGGGATGAACTTAACATTCTTATGAAAGGTAGGATATGTTGTAATTGTATCCCCCACTTCAATAGATGCTACCATTACTACCACTACAACGTATTCTGATCTTGTCCAAAATCCAAACATAGTATCATAATAAATAATACCAACATTTTAATATGCCAATTATTCCAAAATGTGTGTTTGGAACATACCTCTCATCACCAACATCAACCACTTCAACATATGCTACAAGATGGACCACAAGATTCATCCTTCAAGTAGTGAGTCACTCAGAAACCATAGGTTGTGAACAATGGCATTGCACACAACAATAACACACTTTGTACAAGCATAAACTACATCTAATCCAACAAAAACAACATTTCTAGCCAATTCTCCCACCTCCTATTAACTTTTCTGACCTTTGTTGGATGTCTTCTTTGTTGGATTCTGCTTATGTGATTTTACGAAGCTATTGTAATGTATATTTATAGTACGTGTCCATGAATGCATACCCATCTCTAGCCTTGACTTAACTGTACAACACCATGCCTTGCTTTATGCTTTAACCACTGTAACATGGGATTGCACCATCCCCATATGACCTCTATCTACCAGTTTCCTCAACTCGAGACTCTACCAACCAGATCCAACTATGGATACCCAATTTACCAATGGAAATTATAAACTTATAAATTCTGTTTGTTACAACAATATGGGTCAATACCATGGCTTATTAATGCCACATGCCTAATATGGCACACATTGATATGACATTTTCTTTAATTAATTTGAGATGAATTAATCAAAACGGTATATTTACCCTTAATCTATGACTACTACTAAGAATATTTGGGCATATTTCATGGAGGTTAAATCTCTACCATCCACCTAATAATTGCTAATAATTAAATTAAAATTTTGGAAACCTTATTCTGAAATAAATATATCTATCAATATAATTAACATAACCATATATACTTCCCTGGATGCGGGTGATTGCAATGAGAAATAAGTTGACGGGACAGGGGCTGGGCAGGGCAGGCTGCCACTTGCCCGACCAGTACAAGAACAGTGGAGTGGTTATGACACTCGACGCACGGCACAATCGCATGAACGGTTTTCAGGATACGCAAGGCCATCGGATCAGCTGGAACACCAGGTCTGCAGTGAGGGAGTTAAGCCTCGCACGCACCAGCATGCAGCGGAGAGCACAAGCCATCAAGGGAGCAGTAATGGGAGGAGACTCCCGAGACAAGGCTGGGAACGTTAAAGCCAGAGAAAGGCCAAGGAAGATGGACATTTCGTTGGCTCTGTCACTCCGCCAGCATACCTTCGATCATGCAAAGAACTTCAGGGAGAATGAGGGGAATTGGATCCCGGCGCTGATGGTCTTGGCCTTCCCTGCGAGGCTGGTTATTCTCCTCCCCGAGTATCGCTCAGGTATTGCAAATTGGCCCTCTCATTCACATTTCTTGGCAACTGATCTCTTTGTTTGGTCTTGGGTCTCGCACACGCGCAGGGATTTGGCACACCAAAAGGAAAAGCCCAAACTCGGCAGAGGAGGCTCAACTAGCAGGCAACGCCGCATCCAAGGTATTGCTCTGCAGCTACAATCCTGGACCTGGGCCACTGTCAATTGCAGGATGCCTCGACTGAGACCAAGAATGGGTAGCCGCAGGGGGCAGCCGAGAAGAGCCCCAACGGAATCATCCTCCAGCGACTTGAATCATCCTTCGAGGCGCGGGATTTCTTCTCGCAGCAGAAGAGGAAGATCTCGCGCCTCTAGCTCTCGGCCCGAACCTATCCCTACCTCTGGTTCCACCATATTTACCTTTGACAACGCTTTAAATAGGCCTAGGATCACAACCTATTTTACAGTGGTTTTTCAAGAGGAAAGTCAAGCTAATGATTTAAGGACTCAGGCAGGAAATTCAAGGGCAATCCCGGACCCCTCTTCATCATTTCAGCTGGCTACGGAAAATACCCCTCAGTGGGAAACAAACGAACAAGGGGGCAGAGCACAGGAGGCGATGATGGTAGATCTGGGTCCTGAAGCTCAGAATGTGACTCAGACAGAGGAACTACCTGATATGGGCTGGTGTCGAATCATTGAAGAGCCCATTGATGAATAGCAATGCCACCCACGCTTCTTTTTCTGGTAGGATGCCCCTCACCACTGGGCACGGTTGTAAGGCGACTTGGTTCTGGGATTTTTGGTATCCCTTAGTTCTTTTTTGAGTTTTTGAATTGTCTTATGTTTCAGAGTTCGTTCCCCTGCGTGGGAAACAAAATTAGACAATTTTCAAATGTGCTTGTTCTAGACAGAACTGCCTCCTGCAAGAGCAGAGTGCTTGACTTCGGTCATTATGTAAATTGACTATCTCCCTGTTAATATAATAAATATAGTTTTACGTAAAAAAAAAAAAAACAAAAACAAAAAAAACATAACCATATATACTTATTAAATGTAATTGATATACTTTAATAGTTATTACATTTTTTAACTACACAATTATAGATAAAAGAGTAAATAATATTTGAAATTTTATTATAATGCAAAAAAACATAATCACAATATATTAATATTTAAAATTTTATTATAATAAAAAAAATAAAATCACAATATATTAACATCTTTCATTTATAATTTTAAACTAAAATTTAAATAAAAAGAAAAGTTAATTATAATAATCATAATAATTTATTTTTTAAACATTTTTTATTAAATTACCAAAGATTAATTAGAATTACATTCCTCACATTTGTATTAAAAAAAATGGTTCACGGATTTATGTATCTAGAAAGATTACAACTTTGTAAATCAATGTTTCGATAATATTCCAAATAGATTACGATAAGCTTTGTGATTCTTAAGCTATGAAGGAAAATTGAAATAAAATAAAATATTTTTTAATTTAAATTTATTTAATGTTTAAAAATTTACGAATTTGTAAGATCTATAAAATAATAGAATAATTAGTATTTTTATGGTTTTAAAATATTTTGATATAATTATTCATTAATTTTATTTGTTTTGTTGGGTTAAAAAAATAATATAATTAGAAAATTTAACAAATTATAAGAATTATCTAAAGGGTGTAGAAAAATTTATAATAGAGTGTATTGTTAAAACAAATTTTATGTAAAAGTTATTGGTTCAAAATCCTTTCGATCTAAACCAAAAAAATCGTTGAAATTATTGAAATCCTTCTGCCTAACTCAATGTTTGTTTTGTTCATCATCCAAAGGATAATGTAAGGACACATGCACCCTATCTTCCATTTCTTTGTTTTGTAAAATAAGCATAAGCATTTTTATGGGTTTACATTTTTCCATCTCTGTGTATCAAGAGGTGGGTTAAGTTATGAAAATTGTTACTTTGTAGGTAATAAATTGAAAGGTCACCTCATGGGTATATGCTATCGATTTGTTCAATTTCTTTCACTTTAATGTGATTGTGATTATATGTATCTAAACATTTTTATTTATTTTCAATTATGTGTTAGACTTAAACAAAATGTATATAAATTAGTATATATTAATTTTAATTATGGATTTACTAAGTATTGAGAGAAATCAAATTTCTTTTCACTCTAAAAGAGGTTTGTATCTCAAGAAATTTGATCCTTGACGCTTGGTAAGTTCAAAATTAAGATGGATCTATATTGGTCTTATTATTAATTATAATTATAATTATTAAAATTTTATGCTATTTTATTTTTAATTTTATGTAATTTGGCCAAGTCAAAATGTTTTATTAATAATTATAATTAATAATTTTTTATTTTATTTTATTTTTCAATTGTATTTTACTTTTTTATTTCTTTTTTACCAACTCAAAATGTTTTTGAAATGAGTTATGGTTTTTGGGATGTGGTATTGATAAGCCATGGTATTGTAACAAAGCATATTTACAAGTTAATAATATTTATGGTAAAATGGGGGTGAATATCCATAGTTAAGAATCTTGTTATATTGTAAGTTTATTATAAGTAGTAAGTTTTATGTGTTTATTAATTAAATTTAAATATGGTTATGGAATCATTATTTTACACCATAATATCATCCTATACCTTTTTGTTTTTACATTTAATTTTAAAATGTTATAATATCTATATATATATAAGTTCAATCGTTGGCCCGACAGCCACCCTGTCATATTTAAGTCATTCCCCACTTGATCGGTCTGGATTCAAACCCTGCAATCTAGCCCACGGGTCTTTGGATTGATGGTGAATGAGTGCACTATTAAGGCACTCCTTGTGATAGGTCACTGGTTCAAATCCCTCATGGGCCTTACCTACCAAAAAAAAAATTAAATACAATATTTTTAAAATGTTGACGTGTGACCTTTCTTACATTACACCTAAACCTTACCCATATCTCCCATATTGGGTTGTAGAGCACCTCTCAACACAATGATTGGATGATTTATGGTTCTAAGTGTGCTTCTGGTGATGCCTTTATGAATAAAACTTATTAACATTTCATAATTCCCGGTTTTTTTTTTTGCTTGGTCATATCACAATTGTGCATACTTTATAAAGTACATATTTTACTTTGTAAAGTGGATCACTTCCCATGTACTACTGGTAAATAGATAGGGTGTTTCCCTATATCCTTTTATAAATAACACCTTTCACTCTGTTCTCTTAACCACCACTTAATACAAGAAAAATAACTAGCTCCTATCATCATTGATCCCTTAAGGTCATCTACAATTTTATATGATGTTAGGGTCCAACCCTAACCCCTTTATTTATGTAATAAGCCCTAGGGGACTAGCTAGAATCATAGTTAGTTAGTTGAGTCAATAAAGCCCATACGAGGTTATCCGCATTGATAATAATTGTAAGTGGTTGACTCTCATTGTAGAAAAGGGACCACAATTAGTTATAAATGGGCCATAGTTAATAAATAAAGTGGTCAACCCGTGTTATGCAAGGGACCACTAGTAGTTAGGGTTTTGGATGTTATAAAGCTATAAATAGTCTTAGATAGAAAGATAAGAATCATCAAGTTTTATTATAATTGAGCTCTACTCTATTGGAGGTTGCCCCCTCTAAGAGGCAAGTGAACATTTCATTCTGCTTCTAAATAATAAAATACCTTTGTAGCTTGTCTCAATTCATGTGACGTTTCTATGTTTCTGGAAATATTGTTTCGTATTTATGGCATTCTATTATTCTCACATGTTAAGTGCATAACAAGTGTTATCAAAGAACTTTCCAGGGTCAGTTGTACCTCCAATTTTGGGTAGTATTGTTTTTAGGCTAGAGACGTGTTCTAGCATTTCTAAACCATGATATATGTCATTGAGCGCATAAACCTACAGATTTGGGGAGGCATGCATGTAGGAAATACAAGAGGTGGTCACGCTTGTTGGACTCCCTTATAACCCTTGCGAGTACCCCTTCTAGTAGTAGCGCATTAGGCAGAACAATGCACAAACTGCACTTCCATGTACCCTTGGATATATCAAAAGCCCCCTTAGGGTAACCTGAAACCTAACCTTAGATAAGTCATTGACCACCTTGTTGATATAATACACTGAGAATATCACTCGGGGAGCTCACATGTACAATAGGGTAGTCAGGTAGTACAGTTAAGGGTATAGTTGATCCTCCTTAGTTAGTGCTCTCAAATATTGGGTTGAGTACTACTATTGGATCCCTGCGTATATCGCGATCTGTAACACGTCACACTCCTTGTCACCATATTTCCCTCAGCTATCTGAAGATCTCCCCCACCTTTTCATCCATATCAGATCTAGTAGTTCGGGTTCGATCATCGTTGTACAAATTAAATATAGTAGCTAGAGTTATGTCGTCATCGTACAAATCAAATTCAGAAATTGGGGTTTTCACAATGTATATCAAAATCTTTGTGCAGTGAGGGTTTGGCCGTCATAGTCCAAATCAAATTTTCAGAGTGCCAAGACCTTGGAATTTCTGCTACTACTACAATCTAGCTCTGATTTTCATAGGATATTTGGCAGTATCCAACATTTTGGATTTTGACCATTGTAGTATTGATCATCTAGGAGTAAAACTCAATTGGGGCCATCACGGGACACTTGCAAGAGACCTAACCCATAAGATTCAGGATGACGAGCTAATCACAGTGGTACCATTCACCTATAAGCCCCTAATTTTCATGCGGTTCCAAATTTTTATCGATGTGACTTCAAGTGACCCAAATAACTAGACTCCTGAGCTTGCCCTCTTTCCAACCATACTACTCTCAAGTAAGCTCAAAATTTTACCAAGGCTAGTGTATGCATAGTACTAGGTCTCAAATTATGGTTGCGAAGAAGGCTGCAGAGAAATTCAACACCCTCGAGAAAAAATTCAATGACTTCTAGGCATCCATTACCAACCAAACCACACAAGCATTGGAAACCCTAAGGACATCTAGCGAACCGATGAGGGAAGAACACAACCTTGATGAACTCGTAGAAGGATAATCCAACCATCACATTTATTTCCATGGAGATCACCAATATTCGAGCCACCAAGCACCTGTTGTAGTGGCTATAACCACCCTCCAAAATTTTGCCTTAGCTTCATTTTGTAGCCTCCCTACCAACCATCCTCAGCAGCATGTCTTTCACTGTCAATTACATGAGCTTCAGTGGTTTTCTAGTAGCTTGCCAGCCTATGCATGATATCTTGCTTCACTCCCCTCATAGGTTGCTACTCCAGACTTGGTCCAACTACTCGCTGAGAAGCTCCCTCAAGAAATTGCACAATTCTGGTGGTGAACTAGCCTTCCCTTAAGACATTGCACAAATCTAACTGGCAGCTTGCTGGGCTCAGAAATTGCGGAATCCTGTCTGACAGTCTTCCTAGTGAAAACTGCACAATCTGGCCTAGTAGGACACTTCAGCCCAGAAATTGCGCAATCCTGGGCAGCAGTCAGCTGCTCCTCCCAGAAATTGTTCAATCCCTCTAGACAGCCAGCCCAACTTCCTCCCAAAAATTGCGCAAAATCTCCCCTCAGTCAAGAAAGTTGTTGCATGTGCCCTTAGGTTCACCAGTCCCACCTGGGACTGAGAAAACTTGACTTGCATGCATGGGTTCCTTTTTTCCCAAAATAGCAAAAAATAACATGCAAAAAGCATCCCTAGATTTTAGGGAGCTATTTTTAGTAGCTGGAGGTAACATGCAAAGACCGTTTTAGAAACTTTCCTCCAAGTGTCGCTTTTTCCTAGATTTGTAGCATGTGCGTCACGAGCCTCAAACTTATTTATTCGATGATTCAGAGCTCATTATTCACATCAATCTTGGAGCTCTAACATCCCACAACACATCCAGGAGTCTTCGACACATCCAGTTAAGATATTTTCAGGTAAGTCCGCTTAACTTGTCTTTTGCAGCATTTCTATATTTTTTTGTGTTTTGGCTTATGTGAGTGTTGTCTGCTTGATTTCTGTGAATGCTTGATGTTGTTTCCATGCATATTAGCTTTTACAAGCACCATTTCAGTTTTCGTTGGAATCTCACTGTTTTTGCATGCATGACATTGTTTTGCACGAACGGTCGCCAATTTGATGACTCGTCTCACACACATGTATGTTGTTCCATTTTTGGAATCACGCATTCACTATTTTCATGCATGATCAGTTACTCCTGATTACACCCAATATCGCCATGCATTCACATCTTCATTTTCTTTCAGTTGCCCGTCGATGGGTCTAGGCAACCATGGCCCAGACTCTGCCTCATCAAGACAACATTGTGCAATTCTAAGAGGGAAGGGTTTGCCTTCCTCCTAGAAAATGTGCAATTCTAGCTAGTGACTCCCTCCAGTATTGCCTTGCACAATTCTAAGAGGTAGTGACTATTGGCCTAGAAAATTGCGCAATGTAGTCCTTGGGCCTGCAACACTTGCCAACTAAAATTGTGCATTGCACAATCCCACCACCCAGTAGGCCAGTGTGGATTGTGTATTGCACAATTCCAGCAGCCAACCAACCTCCCGACAGTCCAGACTGCCTTTTGTGTAGTTCCAGCAGTCAGTCTCTTGGCCTCCTAGTGAAAATTATACAATCCCTGCCATTCAAGCCCCACGTATGTAGCATGTCATCCCTCATGCTTTCTTTGGTTTTAACTAACAGATATATTGCCATGCATGTTGCCATGTCTCCAAATATAGCAGGTGTTCATCCGTCTCTCAACAATTCAGGATCAATGGCCTCCAAGAGAGTAGGATTAAAGGACACCGATAGAAGTTCAACTGGAGTAGTAATTGAGCAAGTGTCTACGAGTTTTCTGATCTATGAAGACTCCAAGCTGATTGTAGACAAAGACATCAAGATGAAATGGAAAGAGTTCAATGATGCATTCTCAAGCACATTTGGGGAAGATCTCGAAGACCGCCAAGTCTATGTGAACATTCATAAGGTCGGCTTGTACCAGATTGCATGCAGGTATCCCGTATTCCCATGCGTGGACATGATACATTAGATCATCTCGCACACTAATCCTGAGATGATGACATTGAGCAGTGTCATCGGGACAAAGATTTCTAACTTCAAGGAACAAGATTATCAGCAGATGTACCATTTGTTGAAGCCAGTCATCACCATGGAGACACCCTTTGGCATACCCAGCAGCAATGCCAACTCCAGGGATACATTAAAGAACTGGGTAAAGGAGCCAGCCAAATTCAGGATGACACCCAACCAGATTTATAAGACGAAGATATTGTGGAAGGCATATCAATACTTGGTCATCTTTGCATGTCACTTGTATGGCCAAGAGAGCACTGAGACCTTCCCGCAAAGTTGGGTGATCGCGTTGGACCAACTGGCCAGTGAAGGAAAATCATGCAACTGGTCCGACATATTGGCTCACAGGCTAAAGGAATAGGTCACAGGAGTTTAGCAGATGCCCAAAGGTCAGGAAGCATAAATCTACATGTCCGCCTACATCTTGGATGCAATCTGTGCCCGTCAGGAATTCCCAGGCATGAAGTAGGCATGGACATCAGTGGAAACCTCTGTCAATACTTATTGTAAATTGTTTTCTGAATGCAGCTTCAGAGGAGTTATCACACAGTTGTCGGATCATTTTGTCACCCCAGTGTACAAGATGATATTTGAGCAGGATCCACCTTACATGTCGAAGGGAGCAATGGAGGCACTAATCGACATAGCGGATTGGTATGCCTCACCGTCTGACACGTTCATATGGATGTACAGTGCGGATAAGCCTCTGCATGTTTTTCTAAAGTTTTCCATGGACAAGCTTGTCATGCAAGAAGTATCGTACCACATCTCGATAGGACTGTCATCTAGGGTGCACCAGAAGAAGAAGGCACCTTGGCCCACTTGGTACCTTAGGACCAGATATGGAACCTTAAGCATGTAGATGTCAAAATAGAGGAGATCAAGAAATATCCTTTCGATGTCTGAAGCTTCAATCTGTATGACCCACATTGCATTGTGAAAGATCATTGCGTGAGAGTACAGTTTCAGTGGATCCATGGGGCATGTCATTGGGTAGAGGAAGACCCATGGAGATATTGTTACAGTGTCTCTAGGCCCAATGAACTGGTCGACATCGTTGTGGAATGGTTAGCAAAATAGCGTGAAGCAGCATCCAGGAGAGCACCAGCAACAGCGGCAACAGAGGTAAACATATTGGCGCATGAAAAAGGCAAGAGGAATATTGTCGACAGCGTGGTGGCAGAAAAAAGTTGCAAGTTCAAAGCAGACCCACTTGTACAGAAAGTAGCTTTCTAAATAGACATGAAGAGGCAACAGTGAAACAGGAGGAACGCGCAAAGGCAGAGAGAAAAACAGACGATGGAGGAAACACTGAAGGAGTTGCATGAGTTGAAGGAGAAACTCCAGAAGGAACAAGAGCTGCGCAGAAAAGAGAAGGAAGCACAAAAAGAATAGGTACAACAGGGGGCACAACATGTATGGACATATGAAACTGCGCCGGTACAGGTAGTAGACTCATTCGAACAATTGGCACCAATCAGACAAGGTGAGTAGTCACTGGAGTAGGACTTCGCTCAAGAGATTGAACAAGAACTTGAGCAGATGGATACGGATATGGAGCAACAAGAGTTAGAGCAAGACATCGACCTCAAGCCTTACCACCAAGAGGTCGACCTACCAGCTTCATCGGAACCGGAAGCAGAGCAAGTCCCAAACAACAAGGAGATATTGAGATCCTTGGAGACAATAGGGAAGGAGAGATGCACAACATATCATTCGACGAGTCGCAACATAGAGTTGTGCAATCTCACAGAGTGTCTACTCTAGATGACAACAAATCTCCTGCGCAGTTTGAGGAATGAGTGATCATGTTTGATGTGTGCAAATATCTAGCAGCATTGGCCAATGCTACTAGAGCATATGCCAAAGCCACTAGCTCAAGTGTTCACTTCCTGATAGAAGAGAACGAGTGAATGGCTAAGGAGTTACAGACGGCCAAGCAGGAAGGAGAACTGATTACAACATCCACCTGAGTAGAGTTGAAGAAGGCAAAACTGGATGAAGTATTGTCCCTTGAGACAGTCATGCGGGCATTTTATTCCAAGTTTGGTACCATGCATAAAGCAGTTTTCCATATCAACGATTGGTGAAACTGATGTGCTAGGAGAGCACGTATTTTGTTAAACGTGCATGTTGTTGTTGACGACATGAAAACATGGACAATGAGATACAAGGGAGCCCCATTACACTTGCCCAAGATGATGAAGCCCAGAGCGGTCGAGCTAAAGCCACACATCTGGAGTCAGATCCGGAACTATGAAGATCTCCCGCAACTCATCACTAGTTTGTAGGCTTCCCATGCACGAGTATTCATGAGTATCGATGTCGTTGTACACGCACATGCGATCCCATCTATTGGGACACTCACCAAGGCAAATACAAAGGCACAAGTCCGATTGGAGCTTCACTCGTACTTTACCGAGTTGATGTGCATAGCCACGAGTGTAGACTTGGTGATCAATGCAGACACCATGCATCAGTATGTCGTTGGTCTAGCCGCATTCAAAAGAATCATGCACATGTTATCAGATGAGTTGGACAAAGGAGCCCGAGCAGTGTACCCGGATGCAATGGAGGCAAGAGTTTGTTTCCAGAAAGATGTCACCATAAAGTACACGAACACCATCGCGGACTACCAAGCTTGGCATCAATTCGCTACTATTGACCACCATGAGGATGTCGAAGAGCTGGTCTTCCCATAGTTTTCTGAGTCATCGTGATGTCTTGCATGGATTTCTCAAGCCTATTTTGTCTCACATGGGTACATGTGCAGATTGTATGTGACATCTTGTCAAGTGGAAGTTCAAGTGTCGATAGTTGGATGTAACTGCCATAGAGTAGATTAAGAGTCATGAGGGTAGATGAATAGTCACAAAGGGGAATGTCAAGGACCACCCCACCCTTTTCTATATATAGTCCCTCATAACTCATTGGAAGGGCTTTTGGTCAGCCAAGCTTCTGATAGGAGTATCTTAGAGAAAGCATGGAGAGTATTATAACGAGCCTTGGCTTCTCCACTATGCATAGCTAGTATATCTCTTTGGAGGAGTAGGTGGAAGTGACTGTAACATTCTGCTATCATAACTAGTGGTTGGTCATTGTTGTATTGTATGACTGGAAATTTCACTTCTTAATATAACAGAGCCAACATGTTTCACGCATAAGTCGTATTGTATTTCAGCTATCTTGTTTACTCTAAATGATATATGTATATGTTTTCTTACGCATGCATGTATGGCTTTCCTATATATATATATATATATATATATATATATATATATATATATATATCTATATGTATATGTATCTTACTGAAATGTGTTGTTGGTTTAACCATCACTTTGGATTGCTAGCTTACTTTCCTTCCACTTTGTGATGCATCTTTTCTCGTGTGTTCCCTTATTAACTCCTTGCTTTCACAGGTTTCCAAGGGGCGCACTCACCTCACCCTCTGTGTGTTAGAACTATTCATGCACCTTCCTTGACTTGTTTCATATGTCACACCCTTGCTACCAACATGGACATCTTACTTGCCTTTGCGTGAAACCGCATCAACGCAATACTGTACGACCCACTTCTGGGACTCCTACACCAAACGGTCTAAGGTATAGTTGGGACTTCTTACCGAGGAGATCCCCTCACATGTTGGCGACTCCAGCACCATCAACAGCAACCAAGCTGGACATGTAGAAATTTGATGCCTCTAACCCGACACTATGGGTGGCACAAATGGAACAATTTCCACCTTAATAATATCTAGGATGATGAAACTAAACTACATGTGGGAGCTCTTTACTTGGACTAAGATCAATGGAAGTGGTGGTAGTGGCATCATAAATGTTATCTAGGGAGGCCAACTTGGAACATGTTCTCAAAATCCATTTGTGACTGGTTTGATCGAGAATCTTGCTTTTTGGGTCATCTCACTAAGCTCAGGAAAATGAGTATAATACTAGACTACATTGCAGCCTTTAAACAATTGGACATCCGACTGAAGGACTAGGAGATGCCTTTTACTTGGAATGTTTCATTAGTGGCCTAAAGGAAGTCTTTCAAGCTCATGTTTGAATGCGTCGCCCAGCTACTTGGTTGGAAGCATGTAGCAAGGCCTTAGAGGTAGAATTCGCTTTAAATGCCCAATCCAATCATCCAAATCTCATCGCACAGGCACATCCCAACCCAGCTATGAGCCCCACCCAAACACTTAAGGTTCAAAAGGTGTCTCTGACAAAAATGGTTGAAAGAAGGAAACAAGGACTCTGCTACTACTATGATGACAAATACTCCTTGGAACATAAATGTAAGGAACCAAAATTGGTTCAAATCAACACTACTAAAAACAACTTCATCAATGAAGCTCCATCCACTGAAGTGCCTGAGGAGGAAGAGGGTGAACCCTTAACAACCCCATACACTGATACTATAGCTATTCCAGATGAGCATGTTATCTCACTCCATGCCTTGGCCGATATTTCTTCTCCCCAGACATTCAAAATACAAGGTTTTCTCAAACATCGGTCAATAGTGGTGTTAATTGATAGTGGCAGCACGCATAACTTTTTCCATAAGAGAGTAGAAAAAGTCATTCATTGTTTTGTCAAGGAGGTATCTAATTTCAAATTCCCTATCATTGGTGGGGGGGCCATGAAATGTGAAGGACGCTGTGAAAATATTAAGCTTCAAAGTGGGGATTATCACCTCAAAACCCACATGTTTTCCATTGAAATGTGAGGTTGTGAAATTGTCTTGGGTGTTGAATGGCTCCGCACACTGGGCCCTATCACAATGGACTTCCAGGAGTTATATATGAGCTTTAAGTATAAAAGCCACACTCATACACTACAGGGACTCCAGGCAGGTTCTCCTACTATCATTAGCTCGTATCGAATGGAGAAGCTTTTAAAAAAGGGTCATCATGAGATAGTAACACAATTTAATGTCATCCATGCCATTGAATCCACTCCTCCTCACATTCGTCATGATATGCAACAGGTATTATATTTCCATCTGCGTGTCTTTGACAAAACTATAGAGCGCCCACCCTCTAGGGGTGAACATGATCATAACATCCCTTTGCTCCTGGGTACCCAGTTGCCTAATTTCCACACTTATCGATATCCTTTTGCACAAAAGAATGAAATTGAAAAAATCATCAAGGAACTCCTCAAAGCCAGTGTTATTCCTCCTAGCACCATCCCTTATTCATCTCTAGTGGTCATGGTTCTAAAGAAATACGGTGAATGGTGCATGTGTCCAGAATTTAGGGCCCTTAACAAGCTCACTATCAAGGACAAATTTTCTATCCCAGTAGTTGATGATCTACTTGATGAACTACATGGTGCCAATTTTTTTATGAAGATGGACCTCCACTCAGGCTATCACCAAATATGGATGAAGGAAGTTGACATTCCCAAGACACCCTTCTGAACTCATGAAGGCCATTATGAATTCCTAGTCATGCCATTTGGTCTTTATAATGCCCCATACACTTTTCAAAGCCTCATGAACCACCTTCTGAAACTATATCTTAGAAAATGTGTCATGGTCTTTTTTTATAATATTCTCATCTATAGCATAACATGGGACACTCACCTTCAAAATGTTGACTAGGTATTGCAACTTCTCCAAGATCATAAACTATTTTTCAAATTATCCAAGTGTTCCTTTGGCATGGAAGATGTAGAGTATTTGGGACACATTATGGGTCGTGAGGGACTAAGGGTTCATCCAAAAAATATACAGGAAATGCAAGATTAGCCCCAACCAAAAATCATGAAGAGTTTGAGGGGATCCTTGGGTCTTGCGGGCTACTATCACAAATTTATCCGCAAGTATGGATGCATTGTCCAGCCCCTCACTAATATTCTCAAGAAAAATTCATTTCTCTAGACTAATGCAGCTTAGCAAGCCTTCTTGGCTCTCAAATACACCATGTGCTCCACTACGATATTTGCCCTACTAGACTTTACAAAACCTTTTGTGATTGATTGTGATGCTTTAGGAATGAGAATTGGTGCAATGTGAATGCAGGAAGCTACACCATTGGCTTTCACTAGTCAATAACCCATTGGCAAGTCACTGGGTCAATCTACATATGAGAAAGAAATGATGGCCATATAATTACATGCAGTAAACACTTAACGACCATATTTATTGAGGCATTTTTTCCAAATATGCACTGACCATCATAGCCTAAAAAATTTCCTCAAGCAATGTTTATTGTCGCCACAAAAAAATAAATTTCTCACAAAAATTTGGGATATGATTATGAGATAATTTACAATAAGGGGCATGACAATGTTCTGGTCGATGCCTTATCATGCCAATTGAGGATGAGGGCACCCTTTTATCCCTCTCTACCCATACCAAATTGGATTGAAGAAGATCATCATGAATGGTTCTCCCACCCTTTTATCCTAGCTCATTAATAGATTACAAGAATATCCTAATTCCTGAGAGGACTACTCTTGGAAGGATGAGGTTCTTTACTATAAGGATTAGGTATTGTTATCCCCGACCTCCACCCTCAAACTTGCATATTGGAAGAGTTTCACTCCTCTCCAGTTGCAAGACATTCAAGCTTTCAAAATCTTATGCACAAGCATCCCACTCTTTCTTTTGGACTAGCATGAAGAATGACATTCTTACTTTTGTAGTTGAATGGAACATATGCCAACGCAACAAAGGGGAAACGATCTAGCTATCGAGAACCTTACAACCCTTGCCACTCCCTCCTTCCATCTGGACAGATGTTTCCATGGATTTCATTATAGTTCTCCCAAAGTCGGGAAACAAATATCATCATTTTTGCACTCTACCACACCCATTTACCCCAACATTGGTGGCTCAAGTTCTCATGGACAAAATCTTCAAACTTCATGCCATGCCAAGTTCTATTGTGCTTAATCGAGACCCCACTTTCACTAGCAAATTTTGGAAGGAAATTTTCAAGCTACAGGGCATGAAACTCCAATTGAGTATATATTATCATCCCCAAACCGATGGTCAAATAGAAGTAGTCAACAAATGCTTGGAGACATATCTGCGGTGGTTCACTTCAGACAAGAAGCATCAATGGGTATAGTTGTTTCCTTTAACTCAATCGTGGTATAGTACTAACTATCATGAAGCCACCAAGATGATGCCATATGAGGCAGTGTATGGCCAACTCCCACCTTCACCAGCGTCTTATATCTCAGGATCTTCCAAAGTACAAGCAGCTGATCAGCTCTTACAAAATTGTGCTGCCATGATCGTTCATCTCAAAGATAATCTACATCAAGCTCGGAATAAAATGAAGCAACAGGCTAGCCAACATCATTCAGGGAGGTCATTTCAAGTAGGTGACTAGGCGTTCCTGCGACTCCAACCTTATAAGAAGACCTCTCTCAAAGAAAAGGGCTGCCATAAACTAGCACAAAAATTCTATGGGCCTTATTAGGTGTTGTACCTTAGGAGACAGTTCCTCGTTGTGGAGGAACCAGTGCCTGAGAAATTTTGAGATTGGATAAAAATATTAAAATTAATGGTCAGAAGTACATGCCATGAAGGCTTGTAACCAAAATTTCTGGTTTTGAAACCCTAGCCTTCTAAAGAAGAATTTCCAGAGATTATAAGAGTTGCTAAGTGGAGATGTAAAGGAGAAAATGACAGAGACAAAGTTTTCGCACAGGCAATTAAGAATATGTGCTTCAACTCTATAGAAAGAATGATGGATGAAGTAAAATAATATGAATGAGATTCTCAAATGTAGAGCTCTTCAAGAATAATTTTTAATGATTACAACGAAATTTTGATGAGTATGTAGAAAATTTGTATGTAAGTTAACCCAATAATGCAATATAAATCGAAGCAGAATACTATAACCTACTTCTACTATCAATTTGTGGAAGCTTAAAGATCAAGCTGAACAATATAACCAGAAGAAGAAGAATCAATGCACAATACACATGAAAATACTTTGGGGAAAGCCTCAGCTAAAAACCCCACTAGTGTATTATCATACAAGGTGGATATACATAGGAATTATACAAAGTATTAGCTCTCACAACTAGCCAACTCTCAGTACAATCCTCACAGATGCTCACAGGAAATCTTGGTTGCTCTCAAGCCTTCCTCTTTGCCCTCCAAGCTCCTATTTCCTCGCAATGTTCCTCTGGGATGATCTTCACCTCACCAAGTGAAAAACCTCTTTAACAAGTGAATGATCTCCTGATCTCTCACACTGTCAGAACTGGGCAATCCTCAAGGAATGATGCCTTGACTGCATGCATGAGTTTTTTTTTTTAAGAAAACACATGCAACTGATAGTACACTGTCCTTGACTTTAATCTCAACTGGGTCTTTCTCAGAATAGACATGCATGAGTTTTTGATGAGGAAATCTTCTGTTAACTGGTGTACACTAGTTGAGTGCATGCATGCATCAACTGACTGTTAACTCACTATTAGTTCCTCAAACAGTTTAGAATTAATTTAACTAGACTTAACTCAGTAAACTAAGTTAACTAATTACAACTCAAATATATCTCAATCTTATCTTCTTAATTTAAGGGATAACTCTTGCATGACTTCAGAAAGACTTCTAACTTGAATTTCTCCAATTAATTAATTCAAAATGAATTAATTAATTGTTTCCAAGTAGTTGTTAAGACTAAATTCAGTTTTAATTCACAATTTAATTCAACGCCAAATTGATAGAAACTGCTAAAATCACACAATCACAAAAACTCAAACATATATTATGCACAAATGGTGCATGTGTAAACACACTCACATACTGATTACATTCAGATCACTCTATTAAATAGAGTTTTTGAGATCCAACTTATTCCTAATTTAGAGAGAGTGGTTGAGAGAATTTCTCAACCATCACAAACCAATTTCTCAAATATGGAATGTAAGCATTAATTCCAACATCCCCCCTTAATGATTACATTACATGAAAATAACAAAATAATCAAGCTTATCAGTAGATGCTCCATCAAGTTGCCTCATAACCCTCAGAAAGGTGTAGTTGGCAAGTTGGATTCCCGAGTTCGCTTCCTCAACTCCCGAATCAAGGACCTCCCGAAGTCAATTACTGGACAACATCCCAATCTGTCGCATAACCTCATTAGGAAACCACTTCCACGTCTACCACTAATGAGGGATCCTTCCCTAGATCCGCAACTGCCATACTATCTGGACAACCATCCATATGGAGCCTTACTACTACTTCTTGATTTCTTCAAAACATTTTATAATAATGGAAATTAAACTAATATAATCACAAATGTATTTTCCATCTGTTCTCTGTTCGGCGTTGTAATTGAAAAAGTAACTGGCATTGTCCACCCAAACTGACGTTCTCTGAATTTAAGGACAAACACCACTATGTAGTTGGTATCCGGAGACAAAAGCCTGCAGTCGATTTGACCACGGACCTTCAACCACGAAACCACTGTTAATTCCGCAAGCACCTCGAATCTGGAGTCGTGTCCGTCTCCACGAGCAAAACGCCAATATCGTTCGTCGTCGCCCCAAATGATAGTTAAGGCTCTTGCAGATAACATGTAACCCAATTTCTCCTTCTATTTTCTCCCCTGCATCGAGTGCACAAGAACACTTCGATCAAGAACAATTCACTGCCCAATGTCGAATTCAGTGGCTGCAACACCTACAGGAAGCGCAACCCACTCACCTCGAGACCCAGATCGACTTCGGTCACAACCAAGTTCCAAATTAAAAAAATGGTCCACAGTGCCTAAAATTCATTCTCTTCCGCTGCAACTTGGCACAAACTTCACAAGCCGCTCTGTTTTTTTTAATAGGCCATGGGCAAAACTAACATGCACTTTCCAGTCTTGAAGTTTGTATAGAGTGAGCTTGGTCTCCTTTTAACACCAGACAAAGGCTCAGGCTGTGATCACAAACAAACAGACATGCGGGCAAAACATGCATGCCTCTCTCTCCCCACTAGTAGGTGGCTCATATCCCAGAAATGCGCAGAGAGAGCGACTGTTCAAGTTGAGTAATGGGCTTCAGAATCGGTTCTCTTCACCACAACAGTCTTCAGCACTGGCAAAAAACTATTGCCACTGAGCCTCACTAACCACTGTGCACATCCACCAAATGACTAAAAAAAACACATAGGATGATACCTTGACTCCCGCTAGCTCCTTTCTCATACAAAATCTCTACATATATTTAGCGCAGAACCTAGGCTACTAAACACGGAGGGGTGTCAGATCAGATGCTCACTCTAGGGAAGGAATTTGTTCCAGAGATCGTCCGAATAGGACACAGATTTGAAGAGCTTGGAGACAACTGACAGTCTGCTAATGTCGCACGGCATAGTAAAGGAGAAAAATGGCAGATATACAGCTCTCTGGCAGGTCCAACATACCTGTCTCGCGTTTGCGTTCAGCACCGGGCATTAAAAGACAGAAATAAAAACAACGTCGATTATGATGGACAAACACAAAAAAAATGGATTTGGATTCACAATACACAGGCCTCTGATCTTGTGCTCTGATACCATGATAGAAACAGCTAAAATCACACAATCACAAAAACTCAAACATATATTATGCACAAATGGTGCATGTGTAAACACACTCACACACTGATTACATTCAGATCACTCTATTAAATAGAGTTTTTGAGATCCAACTTATTCCTAATTTAGAGAGAGTGGTTGAGAGAATTTCTCAACCATCACAAACCAATTTCTCAAATATGGAATGTAAGCATTAATTCCAACACAAATGAAATTGGAATATTCTTGTTGCCACATTTCAACATAGTACAACGAAAATTCATTAAAAACGTAAACTAAAGTGCCAGTTGCAGCTGCATCTTACACTATCCAAAAAAAGAAAAACATATATGAATGTTGGGACACATGAGACTGTCCAAGAGAGGAAAAACAAATTCATTAAAAACATAAACTAAAGTGCCAGTTGCAGCGGCATCTTACACTGTCAAAGAAAGGAAAAACATATATGAATGTTGGGACACAGGAAACTGTCCAAAAAAAAACATATATGAATGTTGAGACAAATAAGAAAAACATTCACTACTCGATTCAAATTGACATATATTATTCAGGTTTAAAAAAAAGGAATAGTCTACGGAGGCAGTAGAATGGACCCTTTTCCGGCACCGGCCGGAAAATCGTCCGGCTCCGGCTGCCGGAAATCTCCCCCTCTTCCGCCACCATCGCTCCTCCCGTTCTCCGCCAACCTCCCGGTCCGCCCTGACATTCCCTGACCGATCGCCCTGACAGATCGCCGATCGCCTGACATCCTTCCTGCACAAGGCAATGCGCTGGCCGATCGGGGAGTAATTCGCCACGTACTCCCGCGCGCATTCATGCCTCCATTCATGCCTCCATTCGAATTCAACACCCGCGCACTGTGCTCCCCTACCCTTACTCTGGAGCCATTCTACTGCAGCCATTGTGCTCTGATACTCTGCAAACTCCTTCGGCCACGTACTCCTCGCAGGTAACTAACTCGTGAAGCCCATACCCCTGTTGTGATTTGAACTTCGGCTTTGTGGTTATAAAATCAGAGTATTATGCTTTTAAGTGAGCATCTCCACCAATTTCTGCGACATGTTAATTCAGTCAAACTTGCGTTAATGATCGCATGTTTGTTAGCCAAACTGGATATACATTTCATGCTCTTTTTTTGATTTGGGGTTTAGATCTCCTCCCGAGTGAGCGGTTCAAGAGTCTCAATTCATAACCTGTTTAGGTATTCAGAGCCTCCCAGCAGAGCACAATCTGAGAGAAGGTTTTAGAAATACGAAGGAGAATCTGTTGGCATTGAATTTCTGAAGTTTCTCTTTGTATTTAGGTCTTCGAATTTTCATCCAGAAAGCAGTCAACTTGTCATCTTTGTATAGCAGGATATATGCTCGTGTATTTGTGGGAGCATTGTGCTTAAAGCCTAAATCCAAGAACAATGAATTATAAGGCCTATAAAATAGAGAGAACGATTTTGTAGACAGCAGACAAGCTGAAAGGTAGCTATACTAGTAAAATTACACAACTCCAAACAAGAAAGCAAGCATAAGCATGATAAGATGGGTGAACAATAAAACAAACAGACAAAGCAAAATTGCTCGCAGATTGTACAATAAGATAGAAGTTGCAGTACAGGGACAGCCATAAATATCACGCCCTAAAGAGGAACTAGCTTGTGTTTTGATAGTTATAGTGTCAGACAGATTTTAATAACTTCAAAATCAAAGTGGAAGGACAAAACCTTGCAGAATATAATCATGGACAGGATTCAAATGAATGAAATAAATAAATTCCCCGCTACAGTGGCAACCAGTCATCCATACTCAATTGCATGAAATTGATATAAATAGAGGGAAATTTTTCTGCACTAGAATGGCAGCCAGTCCTGAATTGTTGACATCATATTTAAATGAATAAAGAAATAAGTTCTATTATTACAGTGCCAACCACCCTAAAGAACTCAACAGCATCAACTATCAAATGAATGAAGGAAATGCATTCCCCAAAGGACTGCTGTCAGGAACTCAATAGCATGCACCCTTTGACAAAGGGCATCAACTTCTGAAGAGTAATATTTATGCCTCCGTAGACTATTCCCAAAAGTGATAGCTGAAGTTTAGTTGATTAAGGAATCTCAAAAATAATATGGAAATATATTGAATGGAATACATACCGACTTCATCTTGCTAACCATGTCTGCATCTGGTATATCTGTGCCACAAAAACTGATCACTTCTTTCCTTAACGTTTCTTGCCATTCCGGGTTTATTGAGAGTAAGAATACTGTCCAGGTTAACAGAATGGATGTAGTTTCATGGCCTGCAAAGAAAAATGTCTTGCATTCATCCATGATTTCATCAATAGTCATGACTAGATCTTTTTGAGTCCCTCCCAATTCTTTCTGGTTGGCCGTCATCATAATTCCAAGCAGGTCACTTCCATAGCCAACGTGACCTCTTGTTGTTCTGGGCTCCAACCTACTTTGAATTATTGAATTCAGGATCTTTTTAACTCTTCTATCAATCTTCCATACATACCTGTTCTTTCTGGTAGGAATGTATCTGTCAAAAAGTCGGGAAATATAAGTCCCCTGTCTTTAGTTATAAGTACTCTGAAGCATTATGTTAGTGTAGAATGTTTATGGACTATGTATAGCACTCAGTAGAACGTTATGCATGGATCTATGGATTATGGCACTAGCCTCTAAAACCGCAGGTTTTAATGGACGTTTTGGAAAAAGCATAAACAAAAGAAGAAGTACTAATGAATTTGCAGTGACATGCAAAACTCTATAATTGAAGAGAAGTATAGAGTAATTACTGGCTTCCTGGGATGAAGACAGATTGTTCAGCTTTAGCAACCATTTCTTGCAATTCTCTCTGCAATTCAAATACTTCTTTGCCTTCATTGTAACTGCTACCAAATGCAGTATGAGATATGATATCTGCTGTTAATGCTCTAAACTCTTTGTGAACATCAATCTCTTTGCCATTAGAGTCCGACTGAGCCATCATTTCTTGCCAATTCTTGAGCATGGATGAAGTGCAAGCAGCCATTTTCTTCACCATTGGCTGTCATTGGAAACATGAGCACATAGCTTAAGTCAATTGCATACTCTAGAAAGAATCCAAATCTCAAGGCCTCCCTAAGAAATCGTCTAGCTGATACACATCCAAGTCTCAAGGACTCTCATTATGAAATCTAGTGGATATGCACCCTTGTTTAACATAGGTAGGCAAATTCAAAGAGGAAAACACTAGCTGATACACATCCTTGGTATCAAGTCTCAAGGACTCTCATTATGAAATCTAGTGGATATGCACCCTTGTTTAACATAGGTAGGCAAATTCAAAGAGGAAAACACTAGCTGATACACATCCTTGCCAAATGGCATGGGTAGGCAAATTCACAGCATATAAAACATAATTTAATGTGCTAGAGGAAAACACTGTTGATAATAAGATATCACATGGTCATCAATAAAATTTTGCTGTAATTAATAAATCAAAACTTTAGTGTTGATGAATTTGATCATTTCTTTTAATTGCTTAATCATAGTTATCAGGTACCGTTATTAGACAGTCACGATACTCAGTATAATGAGATTTGGGAGTTCTGCACCAACCTTATATGTTCAAATTATAAGCATCAATTAACTCGATGCATATATTTACTTCCTTATTAAACACCCACCATTACATTGTAACTTGACATGGGAGGTATGCAGCAGTCTGATAAGGTCAAATTATAAACACAGATTGATAGTAACACCCTCATTTTCAACTATATGATAGATTTTCGCTATATGAGGACTGATTGCTTGAAATTCTCCAATCCCAGGGAACTTCCTATCCTCAATTCAATTTCAACTATATGAAGACTTTGAAGCCATATGTTGGACAAAGACCAACCTCTCTCTCAGTGACTATCCTTATTCCTCTCTCTACAGTGGCAACCAGTCATCCATACTCAATTGCATGAAATTGATATAAATAGAGGGAAATTTTTCTGCACTAGAATGGCAGCCAGTCCTGAATTGTTGACATCATATTTAAATGAATAAAGAAATAAGTTCTATTATTACAGTGCCAACCACCCTAAAGAACTCAACAGCATCAACTATCAAATGAATGAAGGAAATGCATTCCCCAAAGGACTGCTGTCAGGAACTCAATAGCATGCACCCTTTGACAAAGGGCATCAACTTCTGAAGAGTAATATTTATACCTCCCAACCTCTTAAGTTGGTTGCACGAGCCACACGTTCCAGTCCAAGTGAGAATGCCCCCATTCGTAGATCACAATCAAGTTTTTTACACATATCCTTGATGTCTGTGAAAGCCCTCATCATATATGTCCATAGTTCATTATTAATTTGAGGTTCATCCCACCTAAAACCTTGGATATTCTGCAATGAAAGAGACACAGAGTAAATTCACAATAACATTCTTGTGTGTGACATCAGCAGAGAGGTGTGACCAGTATAAATAAACAGAATTGTCCTTGGAATTACATCAAACAGGACTGCAAGAGAATGAATGCAATACTTCTCATCCTAGAAAGACCTATCCCAAGATTCACCTTGAGTGGGGAGAGTAAGAAAAACACCATGCAGGCTGCCAAACTATTCCAAGTCACATAATATTTTATCATCTTCTAATTAACTGTCAGAAAACAGAAAGTTGTTCCCATCTTTAGTTACCTGAACCCACTCAAAATAGCTGACAATTACACCGCCAGCATTTGCATATATGTCTGGCAGTATAACAACTCCTTTCTTTGATAAAATCTGTACATTAAAAGCCTAAAATCCTTTAATTTTAATCTAACACTAAATTTAAGTATCTTTGAAATAGTAAAAGGAAAAAATAAATAATTCATCTTGATAAGAATCCAGCCTACCTCATCAGCCTCTGGATCTGTGGGATGATTTGCTGCTTCAACTATGAATTTAGCTCTCAATTCACTAGCATTTTCCCTGCGATGAACATCCACTTTCATTCAACATCTGTTTCAAATCTATCTTGCAGCAATAGTATATACTTCAACAGTCATGCATCTAAAACAGTAACTCAGTCAAAAGTATTTGGCATAGAAGTGTCTTTCCTCGTCTTCCATATTTGCTATATTTAAGGCAAAATTTAAATAAAAATTAACCTGTTAAGAACACCTCCCAGAGCAGCTGGAATTAGTACATCACATTCTTCATGTAACAAGCATTCTGGGTCAATCGCCTCTGCTTCTGTGAAGTCCTTAATATTACCATTTTCCTTTGAATATCTTATTATGCTAGGAATATCAAGACCACTGGTGTTCTTTAATGCACCTGTGATATCACTTATAGCCACGACCTTTCCACCTTTCTCAAACTCTGAGTACAAAATCTTTTCCATTCGCATTTCCTCAATGAGATCAGGGGTATCCTCACAATTGCCATCCGGGCTGTTGTCCAAAGGTACAATGGTCCACCTTTATCAATCTTCAAGTACAATGGCTACAAATAGGATCCATTCCTGATGCCAATCCAAACAGAATTTATTGAAAAGAAGATTGTAGTGACTATAAATTGGGCTCAATCTCAAAATTTCAACTAGTTTTCCGCTAGAAAATGAGCTCAAATCACGGAAGTTATTCCAAGATTTTTAAAATTTAATTCATGGAATATTTTCAGAGTCCTCTGCAAAAGGATATAAGGTCAAGAAACACGAATTTGTGGACAATTGGCCAAGAATATCGAAAACTGAATATTATAAAACAAAAATAATCGTGCAACCGACGGCTCACTGACAGCCATGTAAGGATTTTTGTGGCAGAAGAAGAGCACAGCCTTCAAATAGAGAAACATACACTCTGTTGTTCAAACAATTTCGCGTGAATATTGCGGTGGGAAGCTTCAATTTCATTGCAGACCACGCTTCTCCTCTGTCTCTGTGTTATAGTATGTCCTGCTGTTTCACATTTGCTTAATATTTGAAAATTGGTAGACGGGAGTTGCTGTTTCACATTTGCTTAATATTTATGTTATGTTTTTTTGCTTCAGAGTTAGGTAAGCAGAAAACACGGTTTTGTAACTAAATCTTTGCATCTGTTCATGTTGTCAAAGGAATCTTTCCTTTAAGGAATGCCTTGTTGAAAATGAATGAGGCAAAAAGCAACATCTTAAAGGAAATGCTTGCATCCCAAATTTTTTGCATCCTTTTGTGCTATTTGTTTTTGTCATCATTGAGTGATTGATATTTTAGACCTCAAAAAAAGCATAAAAGAGGTTTTATATTTATATATATGTTGAATAACTTGCTAAGATCGAAATTTTGGTTTTGATGTCCTTGCATATTCTTTGACCAGATTAGTTCAAAATGGGCAAGCGAAAGAAATGGCAATATATCATGGATCTTGAGGTGCAAGACCTCAAAGGAAAAATGACTTTCTCTAATAAAGACTTGGTTTGGACAGAAATAAATACAAAAAACAATGGTATTGATCGTGTTGCTGTAATCCCGTTACGACGGGTTGCTGACTTTATAAAAGGAGAGGAAGAAAATCCTATTGCTCCATGTAATTTCGTACGAAAAATAAAGGGTAAACCAAAAGAAAGATCTACTGCTGCATTGCAATATGATATGTGAGTATTTAAAATATATATTGTTTAGATCTTTTGAAACCACGGTTATCTTTCTTTGTATGTACTAACAATTTAAATTTTTGGTTTAGCTATTATTGTTCATTTGGCCCAGAGGACAAAAGAGGAAATCTTTCAGCTAAACGAAGGACTTCATTTGTGCAGAAGAGGGGTTGCCAATGCCACTTTATTGTGAAAGTTATGCATGAAATTCCTGATAGAGCAATATTAACTTTCAATATGTATGAACATGTAGATGGGGAAGGTTGGGCTTGTCATGGTCAATGTGACACTTCAGGTGAGACCAGGGCCTTGCTTAGGCCAAGGCTTTCGAGGGACATTGTTGCATATGTAGAGAGTTGTTTCTTTTTGGGAGTGCCTATTGATGTAGTGTATAGAACCCACGTTAAGAGACATGTTGACATCGATGTGGCAACTCGAGATAGAGATTTCTTCTTATGCAGGAAAGATATTGTAAACATTTATAATAGGTTGGCGAAGGGAAATTATCAACTTCACAAAAAGGATGAAATGAGTGTAAACCTTTGGTATCAAAAGCATCGGGAAGATTTTTTCTTTTACCAAAAGCCCAATGGTGTGGAGGTCCCTTTTATAATAGGGATTCAAACAAAGTGGATGTTGGAGACAATGGTCAAGCTATCGCACAATAGTTTAATAGCCATGGATTCAACATTTAACACAAACAAATATGGGGTAAGTCAGATGCCAATGATTTATTGAATATATTTATTTAAGTTGTATCCATTCAAAATGATTAATAACTTGTATTTGAATTTATGTAATGTTGAAAATGACAGTATCAATTGTATACACTCGTGGCATTTGATGAACAACAAAGCGGGGTGCCTGTTGCATGGGTCGTGGCATCACGAAACACATCAGATGATATTGCAATATGGCTGGAGCAGCTCATGCGCAAGTGTTTCCAAACCCGTCCTGATTGGAAAGTCAATGCTTTCATGGTTGATGATGCACTGGCTGAAATCAGTGCCTTGAGGTAACTTTAACATTGTCATGATATAACCAAACATGCATTTTTTCTAAAAATATCACACTAAAATGCATTGAATATGGCAGGAGGATCACAGGTTGCGATGTGATCTTATGCGTTTGGCATGTACGGAGGGCTTGGTTGAAAAATGTCAATCGATTGGCCACTAGTTCCATAAAAGCCAAAGAGATGTTCAGTGAGTTAGGTTTCATCATGAAACACACTCTCAATTATGAAGTGGAAGATGCAATCAATCAATTTTTTATCAAGTTTGCAGATGAAGAGAAGTTCTTAGACTATTTCAACAAGAATTGGGTCACTGGAGATAAGATTCGTAAGTAAACATTTTTTTCATATTATATGTATTTTTTTCTTTTATAAAGGTGATAGAGTGAGACTGACATCGTTCTATTTGCAATTAGGTATGTGGGTGAAAGGTTGTCGGGAGTTTCCTCATGCAAATCAGGAGACCAATAATGCTGTTGAGTCATACCATTGTTACCTAAAAACAACATTTCTATCTGATAGAAGGAAAAAATGTGCCCGGAGGATGGATTGGTTATTGCATATGCTACTAACAACAGTTGAACCTTGTTATCGGTTCAAGGAAATCTTAAAAGAAGAAGGATTCCTAAACAACTACAAGAGAGAAAAGCAGCTAGAATCATCAGTGGAACGAGCAAGAAAAATTATGGATACTGATTGTTGTCCTCATGAGAACATAACACATGCTTATTGGGTGAGAAGTCAGACAGATCGAGATAAAAAATACCTTGTCACCTGGTATCGTAAGGATTTTATAACGTGTGAATGTCCATGGTCTATCCGTGGAAACATTTGCAAGCATGCCATAAAGGTTAATTGGTTGTATTTCCAATCGGATAATTCAAATCCATTGCTTCATCAGCATGCAGAGGATAACATATGCAATGACCCACCTGAGATCAATATAGAGCCTCAAAACCATGATGAAGATGTCGATGCTACTCTTATGGCCACAAATGAAGTTGACGCAGATGCCGAGGCACTTCATTTGGCAAGGGAGAAGTTGTTTAGCTATACCCATCTCATTTTAGATAACCCTCCTACTACTTTGGCAAAGACAATCCAATTGACTGATATGCTTGAAAAAATGTTGGATGAAGCCAATAATTTGCACGTTACTGATTTTGACTTCACACCTGGATTGGAATCTCTTGATCCATCTTTGAAGAGGAAGAAGAGTTTCCTTAGCCCCACAAAGAAAAGAAGAAGCAGCAGAAAAAACAATGGTTTGGAAATTGATTTAAATGTTGATCCATCAGAATATGAACCATTTGAGTTTCGATACCTTAATAAGCGAGGACGTCATCGATCAAATAATGCCGTCTCTATGGTTCCAGGTTAGTTTCATGTGTTGAATAGAGTCATGATTTTAGATTTAAGTATTTAATCATCACTATTCTTTAACATGTGGTATGTTTATTTTTACAGCAATGCAACAATCCCCAACCATGGTGATAACCCAAGACCAAAGGGAGATGCAAGACCATCCAACCTTACTTTCCATGCCAGGTACATTTGACACTCTTTCATTGTGTGTGCACATATACCTTGATGCTCTAGAAAATTTCTTTGCGATAACGTTTGATATTTTTCTAGGTAACTATAGAATAAGTGGAGAAGCATCATCTTCAACCATGACTGATCATCTACAGAAGGACTTCAACTCTAGTGGGAATCAATGAGGTATGCACAAATAATAGATAAGCTAGGTTATTATGGCGTCGTCAGGTGGCCCTTTATCATATGATAAGTATATTTATGTTTTTCCATTGTTATGTTGTTATAAAAATACCTTTTTCATAATCTGTTCTCTGAAAGTTCATGAAACTTTGTGTTTTGACATGGAATGTTGTGTTGTTTCAGAAGGCTCTAGGTACATTGAGAACATGGGTGCCTGCAAAATTTGAGGAAAGTTTGAGCCTTCATCAGTGCAATTTTAAAAATATGGGTGCCTGATGAGCACCGAGGAATGTTTGAGCTCTCATCAATGCAAAAGTAAAAGTTCAATTATATGCCACTACTCTCCTGAAGTTTCATGAAATTTTGAACTTTGACATGGAATGTCAAGTTAATTCACATGGCTCTGTAATTGTTCAACAAATTCAATTGTCGGTTCTTTTTATTGCAATGTTTCTGTATTTTCTCACGTAATTGGTCTAATACTGCAGACTAAGCTGTAACAATGATGTATACACACCACAATTTGGGAATGAATTATTGTTTTTGACATCAATCTAAATTGTTCTTCAAATATATTCTCAAATGTTAGATCTGTTATATGATCAAAACAAATCTGATTTTATTTATGGTGTTCATATTTAAGAAAGAAGCATATACTGTAAAGAAAATTGAGATAAAATAGATAACAGTGAGGATGACAATTATGTCTTATTCTGAGCACTAGGTGTCATCAATATGCATATACTGTATGCAAACATAACTTCAGCTGCTAATATTATTCTGCATTTTGGGACAGCCATATAAGAATGCCACAATTTAGTTATTGGGATCTCAATTAACCCTTATTTTAGTGGAAAAAGATCATCAAGACATCAGCTCATACATTCCATTTCCCCAATAAAATTTCTCGGCACTAGTAATTCTTCCCAACCCTCTTAAAATCATAATCTTATTATCATACTTTGCTGGTTTGAAATCTGAAGTTAGATATCATTCCTAGCAGCCTAAATGTACCAATCTGTGGGCCTAAATGGGAATTTGTATAAAAATAAATCAGCTGGTTTAGATATCCTCTTTCCCAGCAAAAGACTCCCTCTTTCGCTGTCCTAAAATCCAAAATATACTAACTTGTTCATAAAGTCAGAATTTTCTTTAAGCTTAAAAACGCTATTGTTTTATCATCCTTTGCTAGGCTCATTTGATGGGTAACAAATATGGAATTTACAGCAGTAATTTACATTAAAATCCAAATTAAAATTGAACCTAAGAAGCCTGCCATTTCACCATATCTTGTAGGCTCATTTTCTGTCTTGATAATTCTGGAATTAACAGTTGGATATCAGCACAATACAAGATTTACATTCAGTCCCTTCAAACCCCTTTTTATTCATCTTCTTGCCTCCAGGACTTAGAGTTTAGGGATTCCCTGCTTTGAGTTGGAAATCAACCAACCTAAAGAGCGGGAATGAGTTATTGAGGTGACAGTGAATGACCCCTTCAAAGTTACCTTTAGGTCTTTACCTTGTGAGCTAGGACTTCACCTTGTCTGAGCACTTCAGCAGTAACATCCTGGTGTCATTGACATGGATAAAGTCCATTTATGGGATCATGAAGAGTATGCTTCAACATCGTTGATGAATCAATCATTAGAAATATATTATAAGAACTCATCTGACTACTCCACAAGAAGAAGGTACACATAGGAGATACTCCACAGGAGGTTCATCTAAGAGACTTTTTCCTATTTCTGATCTGGAATATTACTATAGAAAAATAATTAAAAAGGCTTCTCAATCTTCAATCATAGAAGGCCAGTTTTCTGCGGGCCCGACCGGTTAGGACAGTTTAGGTACCAAACCAGCCAGTTTGGTACCTAACTGGTCCTAACCGGTCAATGAATCAGGTTTATTGCTCCACCTAGCAAGCTTGGGAGTCTTAGCAAGATCGGTTGTCTGACCAGCTGGCTTGGCCAATTTCTGGTACAACCCATCTGGTTTTTAAAACTATGCCATAGCCTTCTCTCAAGACTAGTACACCAACAGAAGTGAGGCACTACACTCTAAAATACATGTGTCATGCTCCAAGGTGATCTAGCTATGGAATGAAAGTCCACATCCGCACATCCTAACTCTTCACAGACTCCATTGATCCTTCTAAGTAATGTACTCCACTAGATCAGCTGTCCCTACAAGAACACTGCAGAAGCCACAAGTCTCCCTAAGCCATCTCCAATCCTCTGAATATAAATTTAAGCTGCCACATGCCAACTAGGGCCTGATGCCCTCCTCCAAATCACACATTATTGCTCATTCCATGTAGGGTGTTGTCCAAAGAAGTGGATCCTTCATGGGCCCCTAAAAAGGTATCCACCAAACTATCAAGAGAACTCCAACACCTAAGGGAAGAACACTAAGCCAGCAAACATCTAAAATTAAGAATCCACTGAGCAAGCCATCTCAACTATGCACATCTATCAAGAACTATCTCTCATGTGCCAACCCATCTTGAACCATTCAAGGGCTGAATATAAACCACATACCCCAACTCAAATGAAACATCCAAAGCATGATGTAAGCACTTTTAGAGTAACCCCAAAAGTTACTGTATTCTGAGCACTAGCTGTCATCAATATGCTAATACTGTATGCAAACATAACTTCAGATGTTTAACATTTAAATTTTAACAAGACATTCTTATACCTTAAACTCCAGGCATGTTCCATCAAGGGTGACTTGGATAGACTACCAACTGTCACCTCGGTAGCCTACATGTTTTATATCTGCCATAATGGTTTCCTTTCTTATGGTGTGTTTCCTCCGAGTAATAAGGATCAATCCATTAACACACTCTTCCTATGAAATTCTCTGATCATATTCTTATTTTTTCTTATATATTCAATGGATCTTCATATTGTCGAAGATAATTGCAGATCAAATTTCTGAAGACCGTGTTAAAAATTTAAATACAGTGTGTTTCTAGACTTAAATTGCATATAAACACATCATAATTCTTGAAATTAAGCATTGTATGTTCTGATGAGATGAATAGTCAGTGCAAAATAATCGGGTTGGAAGACTTTGGAAAGTAAAGACTCTGCTGACAGTTGGATATGCAACCAATCCAAGCCGCTCAATCTACTCTACTGCTGAAAGTGATAGTTAGAAACAAACTGAATGTGTGTATAACCCTGTTCAGGTAAAACTTTAGCTAGCGCAGTCAACAAAAACAAGCTTGTAATCAGATAAAATCTCAATCATGGTCTGGTTATAAATTGTTCAAGAGAGAAGCCTCCTCTCCAGATTGTTGTGACTTTCAGTTGAGAGGATCTAGGTTTAATTGCACACCCTACACTCTTCTTAATTGGTCCATGTTCTAGGATGGCTTGGGGAAATTATGCAGATGTTATTGACTATAAAATCACTACCATGAACAAGTGGGAAAACGACTTTCATGACAATTGAATAGAAGGAGTATCTCCCAGACAGATGCCAAAAGAGGAAAACATCCAACCTGCAGTGCGTGCATATCTCACGCTAGGCAGTGTCTCCACCAAGGTTAAGACTATAATAGGCTGGTCCATGTCTAGGTTCATTTTTTTTTTGTGAGGAGGGAGGGGTGGTTAGCTGGTAAGATAGGATTTCCTTCTCCAAATTGTTGAATGTGAATTTCAGCTGAGAGGACCTGGATTAAAATGCACACCTTACACTCTTCTTCACTGGTCCATGTTCTAGCATGGCTTGGGGATTCTCTGCAATCTGCAGATATGATTGAATATAAAATCACTACGATGAACAAGTGGCATAATGGACATTCCTTTTATCATGTCGAAATGGCAAGCACTTTTCACAATTGAAAGAGGACACATACGTAAAGAAACCTTTCATCACTGATCAACAACCAACTAACAAATCACATGGCATATCAATATCTCTCCAACAACATAATTTATTGATGATAATCAGAAAATCATGAACCAGTTACTTTTGTCAAAATACATTTGTCCATGTACATGGAATATATTACATTTGTCCATTAATTTGTCTCCCATACAAAAAACTGTAATGATTGCATGTTGGGGAATAATAGGTTCTTCTTTAGTGAAAGAACCATGCTATGATAGACCCCAGAAAAATGATAACAACAACCCATTCACACAATGGGGATTTATATTGATGGTGATCAATGATTTCTGTTGCAGTGGATGGTGATCCTATGTCATATTTGGCATCTACATATGTTCTTAAAAATGCCCTGGACATTATATCAGTGGACATCTTTTCAATATCTGCAGAGTGATTGATGGTAAAATGTTGAAATTGAAAACTCCAATTTAGTGCTTCCTTATGAAGAGGTTTTAAATTGTCCTTTCGAACCCGATAGATGCCTTTCATCTGATTACATATCAACTCCGAGTTGGTGAAGACTTCAATATCATTGACATCATGTTGTTTTGCCTCTTTTAACCCTTCAACAAGGGCAATGTAATATGCCTCATTGTTTGTCGTCATTCCAGGCACTTCTCTCTTTCCATAAAATAAATGATTTGTTGCCATATTGTAAAGGATGAATTTAATAACTGCTCGACCTGGATTTGGAAAGCAAGACACTTCAATGCATAAATGCCACTTTTGCACCATTTTTTACACTTCAAAAACCTGAAAAACAAATAACAATAAATTCATGTTAAACAAGTAGACATGAATTATAAGTTTCAGTGGTGTTCTTAAACATATGTAGCATAAACAACACATGATGTTAACAGAAATTAGAAGGTTAATAGCCATTCCAGAGTACATATAATTAAAGGCATACATCACAGAAAAATCGGCACGACACCGTGCAAAGCACTTCGAGGTCGATTATAGTGCCTGTGCGAGGCGGCCGTAAGTTGATTGATTCGGATCAGATTAAGTTACAGCAAAATCTTTAAGATGTTTAAAATGATCAGTAAAAATACAGACAATGTTCAACTAGTTCCTATTTTCTAATTCCTATGTCTTCAAAATCAATAAAAAAATCTGATAAAAACACATATGGTAAATTTCTAATTCTTGTATCTGAACTAACAGGAAGGTTCAAACACTGGTAAAATAAAGAAATAAGAGGAAAAAGATAAATGATCCCTTAAATCTAGCCTTTACACAGATTTTCCCCAAAATCCAAAGCTTTATGGGAATCAATGACATAATAGTCACTACAATCTTCTTTTCAATAAATTCTGTTTGGATTGGCATCAGGAATGGATCCTATTTGTAGCCATTGTACTTGAAGATTGATAAAGGTGGACCATTGTACCTTTGGACAACAGCCCGGATGGCAATTGTGAGGATACCCCTGATCTCATTGAGGAAATGCGAATGGAAAAGATTTTGTACTCAGAGTTTGAGAAAAATAGTATTGATCACTTCTTAAATGCACCATCCACTAAAGACATGGTTTTTAACCATTGGCAAGATGACGATGACAAAGTTGAAACCATAATCTGGCAAGTGACAATTATGACCATGATAACGGAAAATGTGGTGTTGCGCTTAGGATAGACTTAGGCCATGAAATACAACAGCCGGGAGTGAGGCATTCCAAAGAAATAATGCAGCCAAAACTAAAGGTTAAATCAATGGAAGATGTGTAAAAGAGCAAGACAGAGGATGCAGAAAACAATGATACATATGCAGCTGGTGGCACTGTTGATGTCAACAATGTCAATGGTGCTGTTGGGCAGAGGAAGTGATGAGTTTCCTGAGGCAGCGGATGGAGTTTTACAGTCACCCATTGATACAACTGATGATAGTCTAGGTCAGTGCCTACAATTTTGACAGGGTAGCAAATCTTCCAACAAAATGGAGCTGTCACCAAAGAGGAGGGTCCAGATCATTTCCTGATTAGGTATGCTTGTAATGTCATGAATAATCTCAGCCTTGTAAAACAAAATTTATCCACTCAAGAAGTCCTGCAGACCAGGAATGTAGAAGAGGAAGGTTGCAAGGAAAACGAAATTTTACCTTCTGTGAAATGGACATTAACTATGTCAACTTGCAGTGTTTCTCAGAGTCAAAAGAAACTTTTGAAAGGGATGATAAGCAGATAAAAATGCATGGCTGGACTGTATGTCAATTGTGTAAATTTAGGCATTGTAAACAGAAGTATGGTCTGGACAATATGACAGGAAAAATGCCACTGGTTGATGGTAAATATTTTATGCAAAGGTTCCTTTCAAACCTTGGCCCACACCGAGCTGCACAAACATGTCTCAGTATGACTGGTGGGCTATCTTTCAAGCTTATTTTCAGCCCAGCACCAAAGAAGAAGCCAACCAGCAGGCATCAAAATTTTTACATTCTTCTGTTTTGGGAGATGAAGACCATGGATAAAGAACACTGCACCTTGGAGGTTTTGAGGTTGCTGCATTGGAAGATGGATTGCATTTTGTATGGATCTATTGTTTGGGAGAAAATGAAGTCTTTAAGTTTCCATGGGAAGATATGGCTAGGAGCAATGATCCAAATATTGTTTAGGAGAAGACATTGCCAAGGTTGCAAAGAAATATGTTGGAATTATCTGAGAAAGTATTGGAAAATACTAGCAAGCATAAACTTGAACCTAAAAAAACCAAAAAATAAAAATAAAAAACTGGCAACTTGAAAAACTTAGAAGAAGTTGGAAATATCAAAAGAGAGATCTGAGATATTCGCAACATTTCTTAGGAGAGGAAAACATATCATAAATAGTAGCACTTAGGTCAATCATTCCCTTTACCCTTTTAAAGATCAGGCAATGATAATGAAATTTCATCCTCTTAGGGAACATGGTGTTTTGGTATTCAATTGCTAGATTAAATTGCATTTTCAAAGAAACCGAATTTGCTAAACTAGCAAAAAATGCTGAAAAAATGGGTAACAGCTATAGCTCCTAAAGGAGTTGCAAATATCAGATCTTGCTCACGATGGTTATAGTTGGAATAGCAAGCAAAAAAATAAGCTTTTCTAAGAGGCTGTTACATCCAACAGCTTTTAAAAATCATAGCACTGAGAAACTTACTGTACCTTTTAACTGTACCTTGGGAAGTGATGGTCATTTTGCAAGTTTCTCTTGATGCTTATAAATGGACTTGCAAGTAAAAAAGTAGGGTTTTCTAAGAGGCTGTTTCATCCAACAGCTTTTAAAAATCATAGCTGTGAGAAACTACTGTACCTTGGGAAGTGATGGTCATTTTGCAAGTTGCTAGTTGGACTTGCAAGTAAAAAAATATGGTTTTCTAAGAGGATGCTACATACAACCGCTTTTAAAAATCATAGCAGTGAGAAACTTACTGTACCTTTTAACTGTACCGTGGGAAGTGATGGTCATTTTGCAAGTTTTTTGACTACCAAGGTTAGGTCTAATTGTGTTCTTGGATTTAGGCTTTAAGCACAATGCTTAGAAAATGAAGTTTATGTTTGTAGTCAGGAACAAAAATTCCACACAAGGGCTCTCCTATGGACTTACAATGTTGGTTTAGGCGCCTTTAATGAGATTAAGAATGATTTCTTAGAAGGTTAAAATATATCGAATTTGAATCCGTTGATTTCTAATATGTTGGTCAAGGCCCACACGTAGGCTAAGAGGATCTATGATGCTACTTAAATGTTCAAAGTTATAAACAATTGAATTAGTCCCCTGTATCATTTCCTCAATGATTTGGTGGAACCCAATTGTACTTATCTATATTAAGAAACCATCAGGAAATCTATATTTGGATTGGCATCAGGAATGGATCCTATTTGTAGCCAAGCATTTGGTTCTAAGAATTGGAATCTCATAGGCCTTTCTCTGCAAAGGACCATACTGATTCTTCTGACAGCTAGTGTGCCTATAGGTCTATTATTTTATATTATTTTAAATTCTCATAAATAGTTTCACCTCTGAGCCCAAAACCAAAAACAAAATATGAGATGCAATTCTAATGATGCTAAGTATCTATCACAAAAAAATTCAAAAGGAAAGTACGTGTGGTAGCTAGTATGAAAACAAACCAAAACATCTGGTGAACTAAGCTCACTAAATATAATGAATTTTTGAAATGCATTGATATATATTTTTTATTAATTACTAGGGACTGTCATCCGTTGTTAATTACCAAGGATTCTCCATTGATTTAGAGAATAGATAAGTACTGTCTGTTGTATAATGCCTATTCCTGTGAATGATGTTATTATCATTTATATATTTTATCTTCTTGAGAGACTTTATGTGTTTATTATGATGAAATGATTGGATTGCAGACTACTTGATGAGAATAGTGCTAAAAGTATCAAAGCCTCGTGCATTCACTCTAGATGAGCTGAAGGTAGCCACAGAAAACTTTAGTGAGAAGATTGGAGAAGGGGGATTTGGATCACTGTTCTTTGGTAAATTACGTGTAGGAAAGGATATAGCAGTTAAAGTGCTTTCATTGTTCTCCCAGCAAGGAGCTCAAGAGATTTTAAACGAGGTAATTTTAAGATTTTCAAATCATTTAATTTGATTTTAATGTAAGCCCACTTCATTATATATGACACTGTTATACTTCTTCATATATCACACTAACATAATCACTTTGACAAACAGGTTGATCTTCTTTCCAGGGTCAACCATAGGAACTTGGTATCTTTACTGGGATGCTGTAAGGAAGCCAGAGAACTTATGCTTATCTATGAACATATATCTGGAGGATCCCTTAAGGACCACCTCTATGGTAAAATATTTCTATAAGAGATCATTTGTTGGAATCGTTAATGGAATAAAGAAAGTTACCAACACCCATTTGGTTCTTATTTTCTTTACCAGGTTCTAGTGCAGGCTCAGCGAGAAACAAGAGTCGAAATAATTTAAGATGCAGCTCAGGGTAAGTCCTCTTATCATGATGTACAATGGATTTTTCAGATTAGTTTGACTATCTGAAAAAGACAAATCATGCCTAAACATATTTCTATTTGATGGACTGGAGTACCTGCATCAGGGTTGCAGACCAAGGATAATTCACAGAAATGTCAAGACCTCCAACATCGTTTTGGACAGCAATATGAATGGAAAATTGGCCAATATTTGTCTGTCAAGAATGACAATAGATTGGGAGGATTCTCATGTCACAACTACTGTGAAGGGAAAGGCAGGATACCTGGATCCAGAGTATATGCACTTTCTTTGCAACATTGGAATGCAATTAATTACTACATAGCAGTTTCATTCTGGTAAGTATTTCAACACACAAATGTAGCTGGAGAAAAAGTGATGCGTATAGTTTTGGTGTGGTTTTATTGAAAATAATGTGTTCGAAAACCCACAGATTTACATGTACAGGAAGTAAACCTCATTAACCGGGGAATGGCTCTTATCCAAAATTCTAAATATGCAGCAGAACTTATAGATTTCGGAAATATTCTTAAATCTGAACAAGCGAACAATCTGAAATATTCATAGAGTATTGTAATGCATCTTCTGCCTCATAACAATAATAACTCGCATATTTATATTGATAGGGGACACCGTTTGAGCTGCAAATTTTCCCGGCGTAATGGCAGAAATCATTGACAAAAGGTTGGAAGGCAATTATTAGATGGAATCCATCACTCGTGTTGCAGAAGTGGCGATTAGATGTGTTCGTGCTGAGCCGTCTTCTAGGCCCAGCGCGAGTGAGGTGGCAGGGGATCTGGAACAGGCTAGCAAACTGCAGGAGGACAACGCTTCTATTTCAACTTCAGGGGACATTGTTATTGAAAGTAAAGATTTGCAGGCCGGCCCCATAATGGACTGGCGTGATGACAGCTCCAATACTCTGATTTTATAACCACAAAGCCGAAGTTCAAATCACAACAGGGGTATGGGCTTCACGAGTTAGTTACCTGCGAGGAGTACGTGGCCGAAGGAGTTTGCAGAGTATCAGAGCACAATGGCTGCAGTAGAATGGCTCCAGAGTAAGGGTAGGGGAGCACAGCGCGCGGGTGTTGAATTCGAATGGAGGCATGAATGGAGGCATGAATGCGCGCGGGAGTACGTGGCGAATTACTCCCCGATCGGCCAGCGCATTGCCTTGTGCAGGAAGGATGTCAGGCGATCGGCGATCTGTCAGGGCGATCGGTCAGGGAATGTCAGGGCGGACCGGGAGGTTGGCGGAGAACGGGAGGAGCGATGGTGGCGGAAGAGGGGGAGATTTCCGGCAGCCGGAGCCGGACGATTTTCCGGCCGGTGCCGGAAAAGGGTCCATTCTACTGCCTCCGTAGACTATTCCTAAAAAAAATTGATTTACACGTGTGAATCATGTAAACTCGACTCCGAATCCCTACCAAATATCTCTCTCCTCCTTTTATTTCTCAATTCTATTTTTTTTAAAACAAAACTCTCACCCTTTTAAATTTACATTACCAATATTAAAACATTGGTTTTTTAAATTAGGATACGATTAGCGGGCCCCATGGAAAACCACACATGCTTTTGAGAATCATAAGCCGCCTACGAAGTCATTTTCGTATTTAGTAGGTAGTGCTTCCGTAATGAATATTGACAGCCGGTAGTTTGATAAGTGGTTTGAGAAAAACCATCTCCGGAGGCACTTCTTCACATAAATCCCATGTGGTTGGTGCTGTCAAACCATTGATTCTGAGCATGAGCACTATCGATCGTTGATCTTCATACAAAATATTTAGTTGTGATCTCTGTTACTTGATGTTTATCAACAAAACGCAGTTGAATTGTAGCTGTTACATTTTGTTTTAAAATTCACTCTCCCTTTGGTTCTGGTTCTGTATGACGCAAGAGTTGAGTGTTATCATAACCATTGGCTCATCACCATCGCAATATTGTGCTCAATGACAAGCTACATCAGGTTAAGTCCGTGGTCAATAACGCTCACTGCTCATCTGGTTAATTTGATTAAAAAACGAAAATTGATTTATTGCAGACGGTTTACAAAAGTTGGGCATATGTCTTTTTGCTCATCTGGTTGATTTAAAAAAAAGGAAAATTGATTTATTGGAGACGTTTTACAAAAGTTGGGCATATGCTTTCTTGAGGAATCTGGTGATATCTCTTAAACCGGTCGAAATTTTTGGAAAATTCAGGTGGAGAAGGCAATTCGGGGTATTCTGCAAAAAAAAAACACCCATGTTGCATATTTTTAAAATTCAACACCATCTGCCCGAAATTCAATGCCTGCGTTTTCTCACACTTCAAATTTGGTATCATATTTGTAATTATAGCTCATGCCAAATTTACATTTGAAGAATTCATAGCATATATTTCCGCCCAACAAATCGCACTCAATAATGTCTTCCAATCTACCAATTTTCTCTATATCGATTGGTTGCTTGAGAAGATCTGAAATGGTTCTAATGCTGCAAGATCATCCACGGTAAAATATGGATATCAAACCGTAAGTCATTGGTAATTCGACCTTCGGAATCACAGTTTCTATCGAAATTCTATTCCAAAGGCAATTTAAATAAGAAATTTGATCATTGAATTGATAGTGCATTGGGCCATCTTCTTCATCAGCAAATTAAAGTTCTCTGGACGATTCCTTTGATGGATATATGCAAAGTTGTTAAACCACTTTGAAACTTAAAAATTAGCTGCATCAAACACCTGAAAACAGTGGTCTCATAAAAGTTATTAAAACTCGTTGACATGTAGCTCTTGGTCAAGGTGGGTATCTATAACGCCGTCCACATTTGTTCTTTGCTTCAATGCTGTCATAAAATTTATTACATGACTTCTAGAAAAACTTTTCAAAGCGCTTATGGACTGTCCCTAATGATTGTATCTCTTTGAATCTCCGTCTTATTCTAATAAAAGCGCTCACACATATCTAGAACGAATATAGCAAGAACTAGTGACCATAAATGAAAATTTTGTAGTCATTTTTTGAATATACCATCAATCTCGCCAAGGAAAAATATCATGATTATGATGATCAAAACTGAAGAAGAATGGCATCTTACTCATCCCCATAATGACATGCAATTCGAGAAGCCTGTAGGGGCAGCAAAAAGCTTTAGTTTTTGTGGCTCCTTCATTTCTGGGCACCATGGCATCAACATGAACAACGACAAAGACCATTTTTCATGAAGGCTTCAATTTTTGTTGTCACTCTTCTCAATCAATGCATTGTGCAACATGTGGGATCTTTTCTTTGTTGATGCCTTGTATGAGCACGAGATTTGGTCGATTTTAGGGTTCAGTTTATGACTTAGAAAAACTGAAAACAGAGTCTTAACTCCTCTATTTAAAATAACATTTGCGGAGATTGTCCGAGTTCGAATTCCAACTTTTCAAAGCCAACTTGTGAATTGAACCTAGAAACTATTAAATAAATCCCTTTTAATCATGAAGCTTAGAAGTAAAGTTTGCTCATAAAGAGCCAAGTATGCCTCAAGTTCAAATTGGATTGCCCTTCGAAACACCAGGAAGGGACAGTGAATCGAATGTTGGAATGAAAAGAAGAGGAAATGTTCTCCTTGATGGTATCCCTGAGCTGGAGTTTTCTTGGAGATTTTTAATATTTTAGTTGTTTCAAATTGAGTTAGGACATTAGGTATTTCAACATCTAGAGCAGTTGGTTACACACTGGTCCTGCCAACTATTTCAAAAATTCACCCAGTCGTCCATGTATCCTGAGTCAAGAAAGATGTGGGGAACAATTGCAGGGTCATAATTGGATGAAGAAGGTTCACTTTGGCTCCAACCCAAACATGTCCTTGATACTCGCAAAAGACATCTCTGTGGAAGGACGATCAGGGAAGTTCTTATCAAGTGGAAAGACACCTCTCTAGAAGATGCAAAATGGGAGCCAACCATATTCTTCAACAGTGTCCATGGCTTCAGCTTTGAGGACAAGGTCATTTTTTATTGGGTAGGGTATATTAGGTCCAACTCTAACCCCATTATTTATGTAATAAGTAGAAGGGGCCTAGTCAGAGTCATAGTTAGTTAGTTGAGTCAACAAAGCTCGTAAGAGATTATCCGCATTAATAATGATTGGAAGTGGTTGACCCGCATTATAGAAAAGGGACCACAATTAGTTATAAACAAGCTATAGTTAACAAATAAAGTGGTTAACTTGCATTCTGCAAGGGACCACTAGTAGTTAGAGTTTTGGATGTAATAAAACTATAAATACTCTTGGATAGCAAGGGAAGAATCATCAAGTTTTATTGTAATTAAGCTCTGCTTTGATGGAGATTTCCCCCTCGAAGAATCAAGTGAGCATTGTATTATGTTTCGGAATAATAAAATATTTTTACATGTTATCTCAATTCATGTGATATTTATTTGTTTCGGCAAAATTATTTCATATTTCTAGCATTTTGTTATTCTCACATAACAAGTGCATAACCTATAATCAATTAAAGACATGAATAGATAAAAACTTATTTATAATGTATTAAAGACATAAATAGATAAAACTTATTTAAATTTTAAAAATTCATGATGGTTTATAAATATCTAAATGGACAAAAGAGTTTGAAAGTTATAACAAACAAAGAATCTAAATAAACAAAAGAAGTGGAGAGTTATTACAAACCAATAAAAATAAAGGTGTCCCTCAATATGTATCTCTTCTCTAGTCCCTAATTTGTCTATAGAATATCAAAATAAAAGAACATGTTTAATGAATCAAACATTAAAATAAATTAGAGGATATTTATACATTGGCCCTAAATACCTTATGATCCCTCTTCTAGAATATCAAAATAAAAGAACATGTTTAATGAATCAAACATGGGAATTAATTAGAGGATATCTATACCTTGGCCCTAAATACCTTATGATCCCTCTTGAAGGTTTGTAATAAAGTTCTAGCAAAAGCTAGATGTATTAAAGACATATATTTTAAATGGCTTGAGACCCATATCATGGATATAAAACCATACCTAACAAACCATAGTTGAGCATCACGAGAAGCATAAAGTCTAGGAATTAGCGCCAATCAATTTTAATTCTCAAGTTTTAGAGTCTAGGAATTGGCGCCATTCAATTTTAATTCTCAAGTTTTCAAAACTTTATGAATAGCAAAAAAAAAAAATTAGAGCAATTTCCATACAACTGAATTAACAATAAAAAAAATTAAATTTGAAAATAAATAAATAAATATTTTATTTTGATTTAGACTTTAATTTTTAAATATATAGATTTTTAAAATTCATTATAATAAAAAATTATTATAACAGTTTAACACTAATTATAATATACGTAAATCAAGATGAAAAATAAAAATAAAAATAAAAATAAAAATAACATAATTCTGTTTTTAATAAAATAATTTAATAATTTTAATAAATCATTATCATTTTCCTTCTTTAAATCAGTAAATATTTTAATAGATTAAATTATATAATCTATATTTTTAATGGTTTTAGCTCACTATATAAATCTATTAAAATTACTTAATAGATATATAAAATTATATATATATATATATATATATATATATATATATATATATATATATATAATTACTAAATTTTTAAATAATAAAATATTTTTTAAATATATTTATTTTAATTATATTTATTTAAATTATTTAAATCCTTATATAAGTTTTTCAGCATAGTTTAATTTATAGACGAAATGGTTTTTTAGAACATTTTTCTGGTTAATTTTAATCAAAATTTGTCAAAGATTTTTAAAAACTTGACTTTAATTTATTTAATATGTAAAATTTAAGTACCCTAGGGTTTTTAAGGGTGTTGAATCCATTTATGCTTTCAAAAATGTATTTTAAACAACGAAAATTTACAATCTTGCTTGAAATTTTATCATGAAAAAACTATTTTGTCTACAAGTTAGACTACATCGTTTTTCCTTATACTTCCTCTTTTTAATTTCCTATTTTTCAACTTTTAAATTATTACATCATTGTAACTATAACCTCTTCATTTGCTAAATTTACTTTTTCATCTACATGGTTTATATTTCTCATAAATGCATAATTATTTTATTTTTGTTTGTGACCTTCCATCTTCATTATAAGTTCAATTATGTTATAAGTTTTAATTTTCTTTTTATTTTATGAAAAGAATCAAGTCAACATTACATATAGTAAATTTCCTTTTTATTAGTTAGTAAATATTATATTTAATGTTATATGTTTGCTATTTGAAGGTATTTCAGGTATAAATCAGAGTTATATCCTCTTGCCCTAATAAACAAAGTTCTACCCACCTCACCCTTACCAAATTTATTGGCCGATAAGAAATTCCAAAAGATACATATTCTAAGCTTTAACCATCTTGATACCTAAAACTGGAGAGCTATATAATACCAAAAAAACCATCAAAATCAAAATACAACATATCATCACTATTGTTATTAGTCTGGAGGGGGTGGTGGTTGCGGCTAGAGCTCGTAGTGGACATGATGTTCCATGTGGCTCAATCTACCATCTAGATTATCCACACTTTCTTGCAGGTGTCTTTTCTTATGTAACAGTTGTGCCAGAATGTCCTACATATTCCATTAGTTACTTTGGAGATCATTCATAAAAGAAATGATCTCATTTTGATCATCATGTTAGGCTTACAAAATTTGTTATATTAGTTTTTATCATTGTCTTTGCGTGGCGAGAATTTAACTTTGAGATTCAGAATCATATGTGGGTGTCCTATCACGGTTGGTCCTCCCCTCTTGGTAGTGAGTTTTTTCTCGTCCACTAGGATAAATGGGGCCATGATATAAAGTTACTTCAACTAATGTCGATGCATCCATGTGGGGATGATTGGATTGACTTCTTTCCCCTACCCCCCTCCTAGCACGACCATGCTAGAATGGCATCTTAGAGTTATCCACAGGCTCGTAACCAATACAGTGACAAGGATTGTAATGACCACTATATAGGAGCTACTCGAACTTTCCTAAAGGCTTGTGTTACGAATCTGCCTAATTGAAATAAATGAACAAATGCATAGAGTTAGGAAATAGAAAAATCATCTACCCCCTGTTGTAGCTCCTTTTTCGATATGTTCAAAATTAAAAATATGTGTGTATGTGTGAAAGCCAAAAAACAAAATCATATATATGACAAAATAAAAAATGGCATAATGTTTAAAACATGTTTATAGTGATTTCTCAACGAAATAATTTCGGACCGAGAGCGATACAAGATTAAATTTCATTCAATATGGAGCAACGGGACTGTGATGCAGGAAAGTGTTCCCTCTGCGGACAGAGGCAACCCCTCTAGCCCTAGAGTGGGTCTAGTCACAAACAAGGATAGATCAACAATAATTTTCCTTAAACAATCATAGTTGGAGGCCTACCTCAACCGGTGGTCGATGGAGTTCCGTTGTGTTGCTCCAGCTTCCGCTTCCTTCTCCCAAAGAGTGATCAACCTGAAACAATGAAAAGGAAATACAACAAAGCACATAACCAGAATACAACGATGATATATTTACTCACAAAGTCAAGAAGTCATGAGCTATCAAGTAAATGGCGTACAAGACATAGGAAAACATCATTGATTGTATTAATAATGAAATAAGAGTAAGCTTACAACCAAAGTCTTGATGTTACAAGCCTTCTCAGAGGGATCCAGCCAGCATGTTCCTCAAGCATTCACTCTATGAAGATGGATCTCCCAATATACAAGTCTCTCTCACTCATAAGTTTTACACAATGTCAAGGGCACTTCACAACCTTCCACAAGCTATTAACAATCCCACACTTATCACACTCACACCAACTATCTACAAACACTAACATCACTTGCTCAATCCAAGAATTTTCCAACTATCAAAAACTAGCTGATCATAACAATGGTGAGAGTTTAAATAGGAGAAGGAGTCTCCATGAAAGGTGGGAAAGTGAGCTTATCCCAAAGGAAGTTAGCACAAATGACGAAACAACCATGCTAGAAAAGGGAGGGCGATACAAACTATGTCAACAACCAGGTTTGGAGTCATCTGGAAAGTCGACTGTTGGAACAAATCGCCCAATCTGGATCATCGCGGGTACATAACTGGTCTTCAGCGCTGACATCGCTATTGAGTAATACAACCAGTCAGGTCATCACGAGAGATTGCAAATAACCTCGCGCTGGGACATAAAATCGGACTAGCGCGGGAATCAGGTGTACTTCCGCGCTGGTAGCGCATTTGGGCTGTTTAGGAGCACTCGTCAGCGTGTTTATTTCATAAACATGAGCGATGAAGCAGATAAATTTAGGAAAGTGGGTCATTTGGCAACATCAGAGAGAAAATGTTCAACATGAGCATGTTTGACTAGGACACATGACATAGTAGGAGGACTGGAGTGAAGGCAGTGACAAATTACTGTGTAACAGATGCCCCCTAAAGTATGAAGCCCGAGAGAGTGGGAGGAGTGAAATGCTTTATGAAACTGACTGAGCTGGAACACCATCTGGAAGAACCTACATGCAAGTACAACTGATATCTCTGATAGTGAAATACATATAATCTGGGTATGGGCACAGCCATCCAAAAGACATAAGAACTAGGTCTGTGGTATGGACGCAGCCATCCAGCTAGTAAGACCATGATAATAACAAAGGTATGGTCACAGCCATCCATGAGGACTCAGGTATGGTCGCAGCCATCCGTCAATGAGTCATGTAATCACAAACCAATCCACGCAGCCCGAACATATGTAATCTGAGTTCGGGGTCTTGAACCCATCCGATCATAGTACATATCCTAACATGCAAATAGATGTGCTGAGGTTGAGCATGATAGAAAGTCGCTTGATTACCAGTCAATGATGAAAACTGTGAACAAGCGCGAGAGGAACCACCAATAATGCCAATGCTTCTCAAGGTACTAGTTAGCAAAATCCACGAAGTGTGAAAAAGGAGCTGAAGTCGAACACTCGTGGAATCATCCAATCGACGACCAATGATGAAAGCCGACCGTCAGGTGCAAAGAACTTGCCATTGAGGCATGTAAGCTCTAAGGTACCAAAAGGGGATCTCTAGATCAATCTCCTGGATAATGAGTTGATGTTGACAGGAGACAATCCGTCGCAGGAGGGCCATGATGTTTCCCCCATCAATGACATGAGATAAGGAACAAGTGGTAGATGGTGAGATAGAGTAACAAAGGAGACAAAGGAAGTAAACTGCAGAAGGATTATACTCTTGAACATGTCGGTGACACGACTCCGGAGGGTGGCAGCATTCTGATACCAAGGGATCAGAGGCACGATGGAGCTAGCATGAATCAGATGGAATGAGGCTATGACAACCCAAAACCCACGGAAAGCCAAATGACGTTGTATGGATATCCCAACCCGACAAGATGCAAAAGTGTCGATGTTCAAGAGTGACTAGTTGCCAATGATGATTTCCAAATTTTTCCCCACCATTGCTGGCGCGTACCCCAATTATTTTTGAAAACAAGCTTGAAGGGGATAGCATATGCTTGCGATATAAGTTCAACCTTCGGTCGAATCCAACCTAGTAATAGTTTAACAAGCCCTAGGGAGGAGAAGCTCGGGTCTCGTCATGGTGACGGGTCCAATGTCGTCAGGGTTTAACGAGTCCGACATAGGTAAAACTTGGAGTCTTTTTCATGTTTAGAGAGTTTGAAAAAGACATGGAAAAGAAAACTCTAGGGGGGGCCTTTTTTCGTAAATTTGTGTCTCTCGAGCCCGAAAAAGTATAAAACAATACTCGAAAGAACCGCTCGACCATTATGATCGAGGAGTACTTTTCATGATTAGTGACTTCGACCCGAAAAAGTAGAAAAGCAATCGAAATAACATCGTTCGTAACCAGTAACGAGCTTGAAATGACAAAGGCTGGGCAATCTTTTCATTTTTACACAGTCGGAAAAGAGCTTAAAGCCGACCGCCTCTTATTTCTTTTAATGAGCCAAAAGGAATAACTCGGCAATCTTTTCATCTTTAAACGGTCGGAAAAGAGCTGAAAGCAGACCTCCATTTTTATTCTCTTTAACGAGTCAAAAAGGGAAAAAATACTCGACAATCTTTTCATCTTTTATGAGTAAGAAAAGGGCTTAAAGGTGACTCGTCCTAGAGGAACGAGTGGTATAAAGGGTAACAACTAGTTCTGGCAATAGTAGAACTGCTCAAAACATGTAATGGTCAAGAGGCTGGCTAATAAAACCACTCATCGCTGTGGTTCCTCAGGAAAGGAAAAACAACCACGTGAAAGCATATGATCGTCCAAAGAGATGGTGGAAATGGAATGAAACAACCAAGGCTCATCTAGCAGAATTTAGCAGATAACAACGGAAATCACGAGGTGTAAATCATGTATGGGTTCATTTTTCCACAATCTTGAACCATGGAGAACTCTGCCTGGATTCGGTTTCATGTTTACACAAGATTGAAACAAAAAACTATGCTTGTTATAAGTTCGCATGCCCCCAGCATAATGACGCAAATCGAGGTACATGCCCCCCAAGCTTCATTGCATTCAACGAAGTGGATGGAATGAAGGTTCACATTCGAGATCTTGGAAAGACTCGACTTGGATTTTACGAAATCTTAATCAAAGACTCGATTTGGAAAAGGGAGTTGTTTCATTTTTTAATGAGGTTGACATAGTAAAAGAACTATCCTCATAACCCTTGTTTCATTTTTTAACGAGGTTCACATAAGATCAAGAACTTTCCTCAAGACGCCTATTTTCATTTTTTAACAAGGTTGAGACAGGAACAAACTATCCTCATGACACCTTGTTTCATTTTTTAATGAGGTTGACACAAGATCAAAACTATCCTCTGCTCTCCTATTCATGGGCCATCCGAGAACATGGCTCCAAAGAGGTCTTCATGGGATGGAAGAAACACACTCTGGGAGGAATACATGTCATGATGCACAAATGACAGATCGGGTTCTAATGCCCCCAGTACATGATGTACGAGACCATCTGCATGATCATCAGCAAAGGCAGAGACAGAACGAGTAGCCACATAATTGACCTATGGCAAAGAAGGTACTGCTTGCGAGCAAGAACCGAGAGGGGATGACAGCTGCGCAGGAGGCACCGGGGGACTAAAGAACGATAATTGATCTATGGTCACCATTCTTCCATCATGTGGAAAACAGGCCACACAGAAAAGTGAAGAGACGAGGGCCCCCATGGCATAAACATAGTCACGACCAAGGAGAAGACTGAAATTCTCACCTTGGACAACCATGACGTTTATATAGACGGTTTTACCTCCCAAAGTAACAAGAAACTTTGGGAGGACCCCTAAAGGTTGATTGGTTCCTTCGTCAAATGCTAACAAATTCTGTGCGACTGGCACAAGCTGTGTGGAGCCCAAAGCTTGCCAAGTAGTGGAAGGCATAAGACTGACAGATGCATCCTCATCCAAGACAGTGCTAGGTACTGCCTTATCATAGGCATGTACTGTAATCTGGAAAGGCACATGGGATGGAAGGCAAAAGGCAGTCAAGTGACTCCAGTCGAAGGAAACAACTAAACTACTTAGTGGGGGAATCGTATGATTGCCCCCATGCTCTACAGGAACCGAAGAAGGACTCCCTAGATCAGCTAGGATAGGAGAGTCGTTTTCGGACTCAGAAGAATCTGACGAGATGAGAAGAACATGAGCATGACACTCTTCCGAAACAGAGTGATCAACAGGTGGTGAACCCAAGTGGACACTCTCTCCAACCAATGGTTGGTCTGGAACAGGCTTAGCATAGCCAAGCTCGGAAAGAGGAGGATGGACAAGAGAAGAATCTAAGTCAATCTCTTGGTCGATGGGGAGAGGGTCTGAAGAAAGCCTCTGATAACCAATGGGAAGTTGGGATAAAGAAGTTGTAAGACTTTCCAAAACGGCGGAAGCTTTATCCATGAGCGGACAAAGGTGAAGGGGGTGGTTGCCTTCACATAGCCTACAAGGGAATCGAATCTTCCCTATCTTCTTACTGTTGCCAGTTGATAAGATAACATCACCTCGAGCTTCAGAGGATGATGAGGGATGAGCCAGATCGTGAGACCATAGTTCTAGGATCCTAGGAATGCCAGGACAATCACGAAGAAGATGGTCACCCTTGCACAATTTACAAGGAAACTTAACCTTCCGCAGAGGAGCAGAAGGTGTTACGACCTAAGATGTACTTGGAGCAGTAGCTGCATAGGTGGCCTAGCACTTATCATACTTCTTCTTCTTTTTCGTCTTCTTCTTCTTCTTCTTAGTTTCCTGGTTACTAGATATGGAGCTTTCACCAGGCGAAGGAGGAGAGGAGGAGGACGAAACAGGAGAAGAAGGCGTAGGCTCAACCTTGGAATCAACATGTTGTGGTTTAGACGAAGGAGACAGTGGAACAGGAGCCATGACACTCAGGACCACCGAGGTTGAAAACAACCATACGGGAAAACCGATGGTTAACCCAGGCAAAGACAATGTTGCCATATATGGAGCACCGGCATTTCCAAATGAAGGAAACGTACCAGGATTTCCATCTGGGGGAAAACCTTGGCTAGTAGACTCGGGGAATGTTTCCATTGAGAACGAGCCTGAAAAACACAATTCTCACAACCAAGAACTCGAACTATTACCAGGAATATTTCGTGGGCAGATAAATTTTATGACACAGGAACAAAAATTGACCTTTTCATGTTTCAAGAGTCGAGAAAAGGATGAAAAGGTGACTCTATCGCCTTTGAATATTTAATGAGCCTGAAGTGACAAGTGCTCAGATGGACCTTTTCTTTTAGGGAGTTCGAAAAGGAACGAAAGTGACTACTCTGGAGAAACTAGGCAAAAGGTTTACCAGACAACCTATAAAACTGCATATACACCTTGGCAGTCATATGAAAACCAAGGACTTTCCGTACGACAGTCAATCTTCCCGAATGTTGTGTTCGGTGCGTTACGATTTGCAAGGCAGCAGACACGGCTTCCTAAGGATAAAGGATGATAACCTAGTGGGGTCTCCCAACATATACTCGATGGTACATGGGAGCACAATTCCGTACTAGACCACTATTGAGTCACAGAAGGAGGAATCACCCAACCTTGAGTGAAAACAATAGTGACTAGGTTTAATGACGCCAGAGCACGTCTCTAGCCTAGACCTCTAAATAGTGTGCGTTATGTTCCAATGCATTGTTAGATTTATTCAGTTCATTTTAGAGTTGATCTTGAATTATGTTTCAATTTTCAGGCCTTACCGTATGTATAGATCAAATCCTAGGATGCAGCTAGAATGAGAAAAATATCATTTCGTTTCGATGAACACCTACCTACAAGAGGGTATAGAGATCATTCCCAAACCAAGCAAACCAAGACAACCAACGACAGTCACTCAATGCATACAGACACCAATTTCTAAAGTGCACGGATACTACTAATGAGAGATTTTAATCATTCGCTTGCAAACTCGAAATGCAAATTCACTTTCACTTTCGTACACTACATGAATGCAACCTTTTTTATTTTAATGTCTTTGAATCTAGAAGAAGCAAATAAGCAACAAGCAAGTGTGGAAAAAAAACGGTCGATCCAAATAGTTGTGATCTTTGCTTGGTAGTGAAGAAACCGAATCAACATGCAAAATTGGTTCAATGACGTTCACTAAAAAATCAACCAAAAATAAGCTCAAGGGAAGGCTCAATCAAATCAACAACAAGCTACAAATGAATCTTCAAGTAACCAAGCAACCAAGCGAAATTGATCCAAAAGACTTGAAACAATGAAACTAGGTCACAAAGCAAGAAAAACAAGATTCATTCAACAAAGCTCACGAGAGAGTGCCCCAACCTATAAACAGTGAAAAACAGGTCATCAAGCAAGTGATAAAAGCAAGGGGCTAGCAACATTGACGGACTCAAGAGGAAGAATTGAAAAAAATTAATTCTACAGCAATCAGCGCGAGTGATACACGGGCAACAAAGCGCTGATAAAGAACACTCCGCAGCAACAAGGCGATGTCAGCGCGGAAGTACACGACTTTCCCATGATGGTTCGATTTCCAAAACCGTCGTGACTGTTAAGTGTAATCATGTGATGAACATGATAACATAAAAGAGTGGATGCAATGACAACGCGACTGTTATAATTAAATCTACGATGATGTTCAAAAACAATGACAGGCGAATCAAAACTCCCAAATCAAAGACAATCAATCGTTCAATCAAATAGGAGTGTTCCCAGATGAAGCCAGGAAACTCAAAAGACTGATAACTAATCCCCAAAACTTGAAAAGATATCAAACCAAAAAACAAGGAAAGAGTAAACAAGAAAAACACAAAGGCATCCCCAGCGGAGTCGCCAATTTGTGATGCAGGAAAGTGTTCCCCTCTAGCCCTAGAGTGGGTTTAGTCACAAACAAGGACAGATCAACAACAATTTTCCTTAAACAATCATAGTTGGAGGCCTACCTCAACCGGTGGTCGATGGAGTTCCGTTACGCTACTCCAGCTTCCGCTTCCTTCTCCCAAAGAGTGATCAACCTGAAACAATGCAAAGGAAATACAACAAAGCACATAACCAGAATACAACGATGATATATTTACTCAAAAAGTCAAGAATTCATGAGCTATCAAGTAAATGGCGTACAAGACATAGGAAAACATCATTGATTGTATTAATAATGAAATAAGAGTAAGCTTACAACCAAAGTCTTGATGTTACAAGACTTCTCAGAGGGATCCAGCTAGCATGTTCCTCAAGCATTCACTCTATGAAGATGGATCTCCCAATATACAAGTCTCTCTCACTCATAAGTTTTACACAATGTCAAGGGCACTTCACAACCTTCCACAAGCTATTAACAATCCCACACTTATCACACTCACACCAGCTATCTACAAACACTAACAACACTTGCTCAATCCAAGAATTTTCCAACTATCAAAAACTAGCTGATCATAGCAATGGTGAGAGTTTAAATAAGAGAAGGAGTCTCCATGAAAGGTGGGAAAGTGAGCTTATCCCAAGGGAAGGTAGCACAAATGATGAAACAACCATGCCAGAAAAGGGAGGGTGATACAAACTATGTCAACGACCAGGTCTGGAGTCATCTGGAAAGTCGACTGTTGGAACAAATCGCCTAATCTGGATCATCGCGGGTACATAACTGGTCTTCAACGCTAACATCGCTATCGAGTAATACAGCCAGTCAGGTCATCGCGAGAGATTGCAAATAACCTCGCGCTAGGACATAAAATCAGACAAGCACGGGAATCAAGTGTACTTCCACGCTGGCAACGCATTTGGGCTATTTAGGAGCACTCGTCAGCGTGTTTATTTCATAAACAGATGTGATGAAGTAGATAAATTTAGGAAAGTGGGTCATTTGGAAACATCAGAGAGCAAATGTTCAACATGAGCATGTTTGACTAGGACACATGACACAGTAGGAGGAATGGAGTGAAGGTAGTGACAAATTACTGTGTAATAGGGACCGAGCGGAGAAAGAAATTATATATCACACAATTTAAGAGTGTGATGTCATTAGTGGCATCAGCCCTCCCCCACAGGAGAAACCCGAAAACACAAATAGTGTGATTGTTATGGGCTTGTGTGCCCCCATAGAAGTTTTAGCGATAAACCACTTTTGTCTGATCAATGCTTGCGATCGTTTGTGGTATCACTGGTCAATGGGACCCCTTACCACCACAGGTGCCCCTGTGAGTGTGAAGCGGGTTTTTTCAGTCTATGGCAAGTGAGCGGATTCAACAGCAAGTGAGTGGGATTATCACACTACACCATTTTCCATATGACTCCTCCATATCACCTGAAACCTCATCTAAGATCCCTGCATCATCACCTCCACATCATCAATATGACATCATGTCATACATCTATCACTTCCTCATTTAATTTTGTTTTTCCACCATTTTTCCATGTTTACCCATAAAACCTCGTTTTTACGTAAATAATCACTTATCTGATATTTCCTCTGGAGCATACGAAAGTACATTTCTTTCGTCATCTTGCCAATTTGAAGTCCAATATCCACTTAGAATTTCTAGGTATTTATCCACCATCTACACTTGCTCAATTGTTCAAAAATGCCAAAGAAAACTTCTATGGTGGGTTTTGCAACCCACATTCCACCTATGGACATGGAAAAGGGCATATTTTACCCCGTCTGAACTCTGAACCTTATGGAGTTGTGTCAAAACATCATAGTTGGTCAATTAGATTCCCCTGTATACTCTAGAGTTGTAAAATCATGATTATTCTCTACAATTGTTCCTAAGGCATAATTTTTCCAAGAATTCATTACTTGGTTGACTTCTTCCTCAGAAATGTTTTGTAATGAATTCATTGGGGGGAAATATCTTCCAATTCCCTTACTTATTAATTTAGCAGGCCCTTGATTTTCCATACTCTAAGTGTTATACCTCTTTTTCTGAAGAAACCCTGGTAGCTAGTTTTCAAAATTTTTCTGAAGAGGATTATGCCAATTTATCCTTCCATCTTATGCCACCTGGACACATTTTATCTCTAGAGCCAACCTTTTTTCCTTTGGATACTTTTGCTGAAGATGTTAAACCAATTTTACAAGTAATTTCCAGGGTTTTGGGGAAATAAAATACCTTTGTTATTGATCATGCAGTAATAGGAATGTTCAATTTGATTATGCAACCTGAATTGATTCTTAATATACCAACTTTTTGGGAGGGCTTATTGAATTCTCAATTGTCAAACCTAAATCTTAATGTTTGTTTCATATTCCCATCTATGTTGATCTACTTGTTCCTTTATGTCCCTGTGTATAAATTTATGCATTTGGGCTTGAACATAATGGATCCTCATAAAATAAAATAGCCATTGATAAATTGGATTGAAACTATACGAAGTCATCCTAACTATGAGGGTTTTTCATATTTCATTTCCTCTTTTATGTCAGTTGTCTATTCCATTATAAATATTTATGTTCCATCATGCCTCTTTCCCAAAGCCTAGTCATTTTTACAGCTCAGTAAGGATGTCAAAGTGGGGGATTGGTTTCTATTTGAAGATTATGTTGAAATTAGATTATATGGAGTAGAATTTTCTCCTTACAGACTCCCATATTTTGTACCAATGAGATTATTTTCATTGGATCTTATTAGGAAGAGTTTGAATGTAGATCAAGTTCATTTTGTGGCAGAAAAGAAGGGAGACATGTTCAAGTTTCCTAAAACTTTTGGGTCTCTCATTGTTAATAACATACAAGCTATGGAGGAAGTGGAAAAGATGCTTCAAGACATGCACTTTCAACAAGGAGATAAATGGTCCTATGACCCTCATCAAGTTGTTTAAAAAAGAAGGGTGGAGAATTCATATGCTCCATACATACATGAATCAAGACCTGAAATAGAAAAACTAGTTAATGGTGGTCAATCTCAAGCACAGAAGGGGATGGAAATTGAAACTCCCCACCCTACAAAGAAAGGATTGAAGAGAGGAATTGAGGAGATCATTGATCTGGATGATGAGACTAGCCACATTTCCAAGAAATGAAAATTACATGGAAAGGAAAAGGAATCCAAGCCTTTGGTTGAAAATTCCTCTTTTGCGATTGGTTTCCAATTATAATTGGGAGAAGTGAGATGCACACCTTCCTTTCCTATTCTTGAAGAAGCTAGACATACCTCTATTACTGTTTTGAAGGGGTCATATGAACAGATTGAAGAGAAAAATAAGAAGATTAAGGATAATTTTTCTTCTCATCTTGAAGCATAATCAATGTCAGAGTGCCATACCATGTTACTATCAGCCATGTATTTAGAAAGAAATTAGATCAAACATTTTTTCCCCATCCTTTTGCTTTGATAGTTTCTTCTACAACAGGATTTAAAACCATAAAATTAATTATGGATGCAACAGATATTCCATTGCCTGACAAAATCAATATGCATAAGAAATTTGTGGAACTCATTTACAGTGATATGAGCTAGACATCATTAGCAACAAGTGAAGGCGAAGATTTATTGGGAAAGGTAATAAATCAACTAAAGTTAGAAAAACCCAATTCTAGAGCTTTGCATACCCAGAATGAGGAACTCAAGAAATTAATTGTTAAGCTTGGGGTAAACCTTGAAGATAAATACGTTGTTCAAAATCTTTTGTAGGGGGGAGAATTAGAGATTCAAGCATTGAGGAATAAATTAAAGTTGTCTGCATTTGAACATGTTATGGCCCTATAGGTCACTCAAATCGAGAAAGAAAAGGATCTCATCACCCAGGAATTACATGAAAGAAATAAGGAAGTGGCTACTTTAAAAGAATTGAATCCAATCTTGGAGAAAAAAATAAATTCTCATCTGTGCACAATTGTAGTGCAACCAGATTCCGAAGATCCTACTGATAAACTTACAAAGGTCATGACAAAAATAAAGAATTTGGAATATGAAATGAAGAAAATCCAGAAGATTTTGGATGATACAAAGGAGCGTTTAAAGATTAAGGAGAAACAATTTAATATGGCAAAGGAAAGTGCATCACAACATCAGAAAAACTATCAGTCAACATGTGATGAAATGAAAGAGTTGAAGGAGAAATTGAAAGGCAATGTGTCTCTTATACAGGACAAAGAGATTATTTGGAATGATATTATACAACAGGTGAAGGTAATATGGGATTACATGTTCATTATGGCAGGGGAGAAATCATTGTAAGGGATTTATAAACGATTATTGTTTCTAGTAAAGAGAAATCTCAAAGAAGTGCCCAGCTAGCAAAAAGAATGATTGATTTCCTCAATTCTAAATCAACTCAAGAATTGAGAGCTATGGAGGTGGAAGACATAACAACTCTTGTTCTGGAAATAAACAAAATGGTACAAAATAACCTTTATAGAAAAAACACAGAGGAAAAATTGGGGGAAATCAAGGAGTCTATTTTAAATTTTAATACATATTTTGACAAAAGGATGAGAGTTGGATTGCCCTGATGTTGGGATCAGCAAGGTAATTTTCTCCCATGGGAGACATATGAGACACTGTTAGTTGAGGCAAAGAGAAATATTGATTCCTCTCATGAGAAAACAACAATACTGAAAGGCTCTACCATTGTGAATTATTTGCAGAGGGATTTCAAGTTACTATGGTTGGTTACCCTCTTCACAAAGAAACCAACCTACAATAGAATCACAAATTTCAGGATGGGTCATGTGAGGTTTATCAAATGTCAAAGATTAAATTTGTCAATATGGAAGAAATGTAGAGCATTGATGTTACCAAATGAAGCAATTGAACCTGGACCTTCTACAAGCAAACCTGCATAGGGATCACAAGTCATTGAGTGAAAATCAATCACATGTTTTATTTAATGAAATATTTCAAAAGGACATTGTATTTTGTAATTTTTAAATTAAAGTATGTTAAGTTTTAAATTTCAAGTCCTCACAAGGACCGAATATGGCTTAGATTAGTTTTCAATAGTAGCTTAAGAAGTTCATGGCAATTTTTTTTTTTTTTATAATTGTCATCTTTGTAATGTCACTACAAAAAGACTTTGAAGAACCATTTTGTTATTGTTTTTGTTATTGTATGTCATTAATTGTTTCTTCTTCTTTTGGTAAAGTGTAATGAAGTTGTTGGTTATTTACTATAACACAGATTTACTTAATTCATAGTACCTATAAATTTTAATCAAATAACCTTAGATTGCACTCCATTTTTCCATGCATTCATTTTCTGAGTCTTTCATGTATTATGCTAAGGTTTATAATAAAATATTCTATTGTTGAAATCTTCTATTGTGAACCTTTCACTATTTCCTTCTATCACCATAGTACAACTTTTAAGTCATTTTCATAGTCAGTAAGGCCATCTTGAAAGATATTTCTATCCCAATAATTTTCCTTTGCATTACCTGTGAAACTTAACTCTGAATAACCATAATAGGACAAAAAACAATATTTATTATCTTTTTGTATAGATGTCCTAGGCATTAACCTCTTCTCAACCAGAGGTTGTCTCTAGGGTTACAACACCCCCAAAACAATTAGACCGAGGAGGGAAACACATGAAGGAAGCAGCTTGGGAAAGTCCAATACAAAACACATAGACTCTTCTTGTCTCTTGGCATGGGAACAATATAGGAACCACCAAACTGAGAATAGAAGAACACAGATTGGGGCATTTTATTTAATTAACTATATAAATACGCTCCTCGCTAATGAACCTTAATTAGGCATGACATTTCATCACCGTTTGATCTAAGACTTGATAATAGAACAAAAAATAGAAGGACAAATATACCTGAGGGCTTAGGGCTTAAAGCCTTACTATAATGATAATAAATATAGTGCATTTCACCCCCCATAGAAAAACATATGAGCCATAACCAGCCACCTAGAATACAATTCAAAGAGATACACCAAAGAGACTCAAATGCTAACGTGTCCCCAAAATTTGCAACATCTAAAAAATATAACTAGGCAAGTTGGTGAGCCCAACTTACCTTTGGCGCATTCACATTTTAAAAGGGGTTTTTCTAGTATAGGTTCATTGTTGTAGGTTGAAACCTATGGTTCCTTCCTTCTACTCTATGCAATTCCACAATTGATGCAATTGCATTGGTGTTAGGATCCCAGATTTTCCAATTTTTCCTTCTTCCTCCACTTGTTTTCTTAATGACTAGGTAAAAAAAAAAGCAATTACAAAAGCAAAGGTTCAAGGCTAGGTGAGCAGGGCCTCTCTGAGGCTGACCCTTCTTCCCAACATACCCATAGTGCAACAACATCGACTGAGAACAAAGAGAATGAAAATTAACTTGAGTGGGCGTCATCATTAATTTAACTTGTGTAACATGCAAATTGCAAAGGGGGAGCATGCCATGCCACCCTTACCTTTATGATCCTTAAGATTTGGTGGGTAGGTTAGCGCCCCCACCCCCTCTCCAAACCCACTTTGACCTTGGTTAGTCACCCCATTAGGGCATATATATTGTTATTAATATCTTCATACTATATATATTGTGATTTATATTTTATATTACTAGTGAAATTGGCATTGAAGTTAGCTTATGAAGCCTTGAATGTTTCTATAATAATAATATTTTACTTAGCAAGGTGTATAAAAGAAAATTCCAGGTGTAGGAACCAAATTAAAATAATTTTTTCTTCTAAATATGTCTAAAATCTATTACTATAACAAAATGATACATGGAGGCACTAGCCTCTGTAGTTCTTAGCCAAAGTTCATGGCATATTGCAACCAAAACAAAATGAAGACTGCCCAGAAGAGGGAAACCAGTCCAGTCCAAAATAGATTTGCTGCCCTCGCAAGGGAAACCAACATGTGAACATAGTGTGATATTCTTTTGAAAACAGCTTCAAAACTAACTATTTTGCTCAAAAATGCAGAAATAAACCCATAGGACTAGATGTCGGGGACCTAAAACCTGAAGAAACGTGTTGGTTTAGTTTTCATTTGGTGTTGATGGGTGTTCTTCAAGAATTAGGCACCTATAGGCATCGAGGTCATCCTATTCTTTTTGCAGTTCACCCATGTCTTCCTTCTCACTCTTGCTGACTGTGGGGTGGTCCAGATTTTCTCGATTCTGCTCTGCTGCTATCAGAATTGAGAGTAGAAGGCTCACCCTGAGCAATGTCGTTCTTCTCCATTGTGCTAGTGGGACGTCCTTCAACGATGGAAGGCTCCTCCTAAAACATAACTGTTATTGCAGCCTTGATAAGAGGTCGATCCAGAGAGCATTGATATGTGAAGTGAGTTGTATAACTAGAATGTTGAGAGCTGGAAGGGAGAGAAAACCAAATTTTAATATTCAACTAAACGTTAAATATCTATTAAAATATTGTAATTTAGATAATAATAAAAAATAGTTAGTCACCATCCTTGTTAAAGATGTTCTTCATTGATACCACCCTGTGTGTATTCTATTTTATCTTGCAAAAGAGGAAATTTGAATATAACTTACTTCATGGTGAACTATTTAGATTACATTGAGTATTGTCCTTTATTGACAATTATAAATAGTGGAATTTCTTATGTACACATATAGTTTGTTTTAATGTTTTATTATTTTCTCGTCTTTTATTTGTGTAATGTACACTAGATTACTTTGTGTTGGAAGTTAGGTTAACATAGTACATTATTCAGATGAAGGTGTGCTACATATACATAGAACATATACATTAAATTTTGAATTAAACCATTTAAAATAAAGTTAGACAATTGTTTATTGTGATTTGGATTTATAGGTTTCTTAAGAAAATTACCAATACCCATTGGTAGACCCATAACTCTCTCTTTTTTTGTATAGTTGTGGTGTTCCCTCCATTAAACATTAAATCCATAAAAGGAAGGATAGATTACATTCAAATTTAACTTTGATTATTACAATACTTTTAAAAATAATCAATACAATAGTGTAAACTCAAAGGAATTTAGAGTAAATGAATGACACATTATCGTCAATTGACTAACAAAGAAAAATAAAAATCCAATACAATTTAGCTTAAACTCAATTTAAAAATATTCAATATAATTCATCTTAAACTCAAAAGGATTTATCAGAAATGAATGAGATATTATCATCAATTGAATAACAAAGAAATTAGGTTCGTCTTGTGTAATTTAAAGGTGATATTTTCCATATTCAAAATTATATTTTTTTTTGTATAAATCAATTCCAATAGATAGAAATGCAAAGATACACACGTTTTAAAAATGACATGACAACATGGAAGATTTTTTGACCTATGGCTTGGGCCCATATCCCATGATTTAAAAAAAATATATGGAATATAAAGTTAGCTTGTCCAAAATATGGAAATACCCCACCTCATGTATTCAAGCACTCATATCTTTGCCACATTTCACCCTACATGACGATATTCCTTCACATCCATGCAGTTTTCATCATTTCACATGCTCATCCATTTTACCTTTGAATTCCCTTCCCTCTACCACAAATTGGCTTGTAATCATTGTTGTGAAAAGCATCTCTACATCACATGTAGCAAAGTGAAAAGACATGTGTTCTTATCCATCCACTACTTATTTTTTCCCACATAATCTAATTTCAAAATTTAAGCTCTTGTTGTCTCATTTGATAACATGTACTCTTAGCTATTAAAGTTTTTCCAACTAAAATTATAGAGGTGGAAAATTACCACTTATCTTCCACTACATTTTCCCTTTATTTGTCAATATTATCACTATTATCATGGTATGATGATGGCATTAAGTATCTATTCAAAGGGGGATGGTGGTATGAATCTTGTTGAAAACATATTTGAAATATGCCACTCGGGAGGAAGAGTGAACCATTCATTAGTGGCACCATGAAGTTTTTGGCTCAAAAGAACAAGTAATTTCATTAGTCAACATGTAGTGCCCCTCCCAACAATATGTTAACTAACGACATGATTACTTAAAGTGAAACCCATTTTCGATATTAATATGAATATTTTATGATAACAAATGTAATGCATGATTACTTAAAGTGAAACCCATTTTCGATATTAATATGAATATTTTATGATAACAAATGTAATGCATGCTTGATATTTTTTTACTCCACTTTTCTCTCTGAAAGAAAAAATAAATATTTAATTTCTATCCAGTATGTCATAGGCTCATAGTATCTAAGAGTAATTGTTCTTCATCAATCCTATCTATCTAATATTTCATTCTTCTCATGAAATATACAAATTTACAAAGATCCTTTAACTTAAGATGAAAAAACTATATAATCTAATCGATACTTTTATTTGCCATATAAGTGGAAAATCACAATTTTTGTTCTAATTTCTATTAGATTTTAGAAAGAAGAAAAAGCTTGTTCCAAAAATCTTTTTTAGTTTGTTGGCTTATAGTTTGTAGGTCTAAAATAAATTGCTAGGATGATACTCTATTTCAAACATATCTTTAAAATTCACCTCCTACCTTGCTAGTTCATTTCATAAAGAGAACTCAATTAAAATAAGAGATAATGTTAGCATTTATGCTACTAGGAAGAGTGTGTAGATAATAGAAATCAACACACAATAGAATTCTAATTATATTGATAAAAGGACCTATCTTTTATAATCGTACATGTAATGTATAGCGGTTGTAAGTTCTAATACAATAGCTCTCTCACAATTACTATTTTTCTAAACTTATTTATTTCCCACACATGGACATGAAAGTAAAAATTAATTCAATGAAAGATCCATCTCTCTCTCTCTCTATTGTAAGAATAAAATGTATCTTTGAATTAAAAGGGTGTAAAGGCATAGTAATAAATTAGTCTCCTAGGTTATGAATGAGACTAAGTCTCTTCTAATGACAAATGTAGAGGCACAAATTATTATAATGGATGTCAAGGTGTTATATAACAACGTTAAAATATGTTTAGAAATGACTAAATCATTTATACTCTTCTAGAAGAACAACCTAGAAAAGTCACCTTTTTCAGAACATTACAGAACTTTTGTAAAAAACTAAGTTGGGAATGCCATTATAAGATGTTCTCATGGGACATCTTAATGAAATAAGCAATAAAATCACTTCTTGTACTTTTGTAGGGAATAAGTACCTTTGCATCTTGTGAAAAAAATAAAAAAGTAAATTGATAACTTTTACAAATGATGCAATGCATGCACTTGTAAAGACATAAATTTTCTATTGGGATTTTAACTAACCCTATAGGCTTGACTAATTTCCCTATTAAGGGAATCAAAGCCTCCATGAAAATGATTTAGTTCTAGAATTCTATGGTGTCAAAGCTAGAATAGAAATATCTAAACATGTTGAGAAGTATGATAAAACTTTTCATGAAAACCAAAATCATGTATCTCTTAGTTTAAAGGTTATAGATTCTCCTCTATTATAAGTTTCCACTTGAATTTTACTTCATTTTTTTATTCCAAATTCACTCTAAGAAATATCTCCCAACTATGCATATTATTCACCTAGACATATGTCACTTATGCAGAAATCTTATTTTTTAACTACTTAATATGATTATAGTCACTCTTATTCTATGTACTTTTCCTAAGTTTTCTCAGTCATTATCTAACTAATTTCCCCTCTTCTCTTTTAGTTCACATGTGGTTATGCACACATATTATACCCTTTTCATAAGACATTAATCCATAGATTGAATTCAAAATTGTTTCATTTTTTGTAGTTTAGAGGAACAACTTTTGTCCACTTAGTGAAGTAATTTGTGAGTAATCTATGGTGGTTAATATATGTGTGTGCCACTTCATATAGTTGGGATTGACCTAACCAATAGTGCCACATCCATAGGGCTTAAATGGTTTATTTGTTTTAACATGTTGTAGCGGAATAACTACATTTTTCCATTTTTGGCACGCATTTGACAAGATTTGAATTTTATGGCATAAGTGTATGCATATTTGAAAAGTGTCAAGGACTAATAACCATCCCTCGATATTGCATGAGAGATAGTCTCCACAAAGAAATGTATATAGATGACTCCATCATGTAAATGCTTTAAAACCCTTTGAGAATCCTTTTTCTCCAAGCATCTTATAAATACACCATCATAATTTGTTTGTAAGAGGATGTCATTGATTCGTTGTTGTCGGGACTTAATTTTGAGGCCTTTTCTATTGTCAAAAGTTTCATTTTGTTCCCAATTCTACTTCCTCTTATGGCCTATTATCAATCTCTTTTTGTCACAATCATTGTGCAATGGTTATAAGATGCTCATGATGTATGATGTTGTTTACTTTGATACTTTTGCCTTATTTTTAAATGAGTTAATTGAACTAGAGTTTACTTTTGGTGACAAGGGTACGGAATCCTATAACCCCAGTATCGATTTGATAACTCAAATTATTTTGTATCATATGTGTGCACTCCTAGGGAGAAATTTGTCACATGGGTTTTGTTCCTAGGTGGTTATGTCAATAACAAGGTCAATGTGGTGAAGTAATGAAAAGGTTCTTATACACCAACACGAATCAATCCCATGTTCTACTTACTCCTTAAAGAATTTGATAACAAGATATGGATATTTAAAAGGATTACTCTATGTGTTTCCCATCCATTGGAGCCTATATATAATTGTCACCACGTGAAATATCACTAAAGTGATGAGCAAGGTAGCACTAAACTCTACAAGAATGATTAGCATGAGGTACTAATTTTTCACCATGAATGTGATGAACACTCTCTCTATCATGTTTTGATATACTGCTAAAATTTATGCTTTGTAAACCTCATACTAATATAAAATTATAGGTGTGACTAGTAAATTAATGAGTCATATCTTCAATTGAATGTCTTGAATTGAAGTTGAAAATATTGGTTTTAGATGGCATTATAGTGTCATATCCATTACTTAGTGTAGCCCCTATTGTTTGTAGTGCATATCTTTTTTTTGAATCAATAAGGACCTACAAACCTAATATGAATTGGTCTGAATACTACACTAATATTTTACAATGGTATTTTATTATGGTGTTAAATATGTAGAAATTTCTCTATAGATCAGCTAGCTCCGATACCATGTAGAAATTTCTCTATAGATCAGCTAGCTTTGATACCATGTAAAAATTCTGCAAATTAGATCTTCAAATCTACCTCTAAGACCATGTAGAAAATTTGACTGTAGATTAACCTGATAATGCAATATACCAAAGCAAAATACTGTTGGAAATAATACTGAGAGGGGGGGTGAATCAGTATTATCAAATTCTTTTCAATATATCTTCTAGATTTATACTTTAATTTATTCTTCAGATATTGATCATTAATTTGTATGTCAGTATCATATAATAATGAACAAGAACAAGAAAAACAGATAGTCACACCAAAGAACACCAGATATAAGGTGGAAACCCAATGTGGGTGAAAACCACCTGCTCCAATATGTCCATCTTCTTTCAATTAGAAACTTCTTTTACAATGATTTTGTACTGGTGCAGTCCTTTACCAGTATGCAGGCTGCAACCTACTGAGAGCTACAACCCTCTCTCGTTTTCTAGTCTCTCCTGGAAGGGAGCTACAACCCCCTTAGCTCTTGTACTAGCTGAACTACTAGTACGTAGGTGCTGACCTACTTCTTTTCTTCCAAGGACCACTTTTCATAAATTTTCAAACTGGATCCATGAACATCAAATAATCATCAAGTACATGTGAATCAACCAATATCCTTTTACAATCACCCAATGAATCAACCAATAACTTCTCAGAATGCAGTAACCAGAAAAGCAATACCAATAATCTAAACCCAGAACTCTGCAGCAATAGATAAAAGGTAGCCAACAAATATTTTAAGAAAAGTCTGCAACTTCACCAATAGAAACCTACGAATATCCACAGTTCTTCTGTGTCTGGACTGCACAGCTCCGCACCTTCACCTTCTGCTGCGCTGCGTACCCCCGCACCTGTGCCTTCTGCTGTGTTGCAGACCCCCGCACCTGCGCCTTCTGCTACGCTGCGTACCCCCGCACCTACGCCTTCTGCTGCGCTGCGGACCCCCGCACCTGCGCCTTCTGCTGCACTGCGTACCCCCGCACCTGCGCCTTCTGCTACACTGCGGACCCCCGCACCTGCGCCTTCTACTGCGCTGTGGACCCCCGCACCTGCGCCTTCTGCTGCGCTGCGTACCCCCGCACCTGCGCTGTGGATCGCCTATGGACCTCCAAATAGAGCCAAATTAACAGTCCTCCAATGTGCCACAGACAGTCAAATCCACAGATCTGACCATGCGCCAGAGAGATCACGACCTATCAATAGATCTGCCTTACAATTCACAGTTTTCACCTTGATTTAGATCTAGCTTTTCAAACCGTTCACCCAAAAATTCAGATCTTAAGATATTCAAAATTCACAAGTAACTAGCCAAGTGATCTCCTTTCCTTTTATAGGAAAGCCCTTACTCAAACCATGGAACAAAACCATCGAAAACCAATACAAGGGATCCAAAACTGGGGTTCAATAATTTAGATGTTATACCACGGACCAAAACCATAGGATCATGTACGTCGGACTAAATACCATGGACCAATCATAAAAATTCCCACGTGCGCTTGCTTCTCTGCATTGAAGTGAGTGAATTTGACGCCCGCACCTTTTGTTCGGAGAACCTGCGGGTATGCCCGCACTTCTTGTTCGGGGCACCTGCAGGTCCGCAGCTTTTCTTAAGCTCACCTGCGGGTACCACTTTTTCTATGATTTTGAGATATTTTCCACTTGATTGAGTTGCCATCAAGTACAACACCTGTGCCATAGTGCCAAACCTGAATCATAATGCCAACAAATACTATAATCTACTTCTACTATCAATTTACGGAAGCTTAAAGATCGAGTTGAATCAGAATTGAACAATATAACGAGAAGAAGAAGAATCAATACACATGAAACACAGAAAATACTCAGGGGAAAGCCTCATCTAAAAACCCCACTATTTGTATTATCATACAAGGTGGAAATACATCAAGATTATACAAAGCCTTAGCTCTCACAGCTAGCCAGCTCTCAGTACAATCCTCCTGGACGCTCACAGGAAAACCTGGCTTCTCACAAGCCTTCTCCTCTACCCTCCAAGCTCCTATTTCCTTGCGCAGTTTCTCCTGGGTGATCCTCCTGTTACCAAGTGGAACACTGATCTCACACCCTATTAGAACTGCGCAATCCTCCTGTGCATTAATCCTTTTGCATGCATGAGTTTCCTTTATAGGAGAAAACATGCAACTAATAGAACATTGTCCTTGACATTTAGCTCAACTGGGTCTTTCTCAGAATAGACATGCATGAGTTTCTGATGGGGGAATCTTCAATCATCTGGAGTACACTAGTTGAGTGCATGCATGCTTCAACTGACTGATAACTCACAATTAGTTCCTCAAACAGTTTGGAACTAATTTAACTGGACTTAACTCAGTAAACTGAGCTAACTAATTACAACTCAAATATAACTCAATCTTATCTCCTTAATTAAGGGATAATCTCCTTAATTTAAGGGATAAATCTTGCATGACTTAAGAAATACTTCTAACTTTAATTAATCCATAATGAATTAATTAATTAATTCCAAGCAGCTGATGAGACAAAATTCGAATTTTAATTCACAATTTTAATTCAAGGACAAATTAAAATTGGAATTTCTGGATTCTATTTTTACCATTTATTGTTTCTATTTTCAACACTCCCTCTCAACAAGAAACGAATTCAACTCGATCCCAATCATGAACCCTTGGAATGTTATGCATGCAACACTTCTCTCTAGTGTTTTTTCTCCAGCAACTCTAGAAACAAAAAAACATCCAACCTGAATCAATATGATGCATCTGTCATCAAAGTCTCTGACTACTATTGCCTCTGTCAACTAAAAAATTTGCACTTTGGCTGACTCTGCCTTTCTGCACTATTGTCAATCCTTCTCTGCGCTCTTCAGTATTTGACTGCTCTAGCATCTTTCACTTTGATCTCTGACAGCATCAATCCCATTGATTCCTCCCACTACTATGTACTTTGGGATCTCGTAGCAAGGTTCGATCCATGAGAAAAAACCTCTCAATGGACCTTGCCCAATTTCAGCCTTCTTGGGACTATCACTTCACATTGCCCCACCTCACACCTGGAGGTATGGCTACATGTGATCCCTCTACCCACTTCTCCAATTGTGGCTCCTCCACAATTATCTGAGACTTATTCTAGGGCTGCATGTTGAGAGGTAATTTACTCTCCCTCTCAACCCCCAAGTCTCTAACATTAGCCTTGCTCCTTAAGGCTTTGCATGCATCTTGAACCTCAAGAGTATACAAGTTCTTGACTCGTGAACCTATCTATTTCACCCATCTCGTGGTGATGTGTCTAAGGAACGCCTTTCCTTTACTGAAGACAACATCGTAGACTTTTTCCTCCAACATCGCAATTGTACAAAGTTCTTCTTCAATCCAGGCACATACTTCACATCTGTCAAGGTGATAGGAGCTCCATGCTCCCTCTGAAAAGCAATCGTGCCCACTCCTGAAATACTATACCTTTCATCGTCACCCATCTCTATGTGAATCTTGAGGTCTTTCTCCTCCAAGGTACTCAATAAACTTTTATCACCGATCATGTGGAATGAGGCACCACTGTCAAGATACCAACCACAACCCATCATCAATGACACCAAGCATGCGATGAAGGTAAATTCCATTTCGAACTGAGAGGCTAATGCCTCACCTTCCGATCTTTCTGAGGATCTCTTCTTGGACTTCTTTGATGGGAAATTAGTTGCATAATGTCCCATCTCAATTGAAGTATGATATGAATTTGATTTGCACTTGCAACCCCGAACTTAAAACTTCGAATTCTCTTCTCTGTATATTGTTCACAGCTCTGATAAACTTGGATCTGATAAACCTAGCTCCAATACCATGTAGAAATTTCTCTATAGATCAGCTAACTCCGATACCATGTAGAAATTTCTCTATAGATCAGCTAGCTCTAATACCATGTAAAAATTCTGCAAATTCTCTACAAATCTACCTCTAAGACCATGTAGAAAATCTGACTGTAGATTAACTTGATAATGCAATGTACCAAAGAAAAATACTATAATCTACTTCTACTATCAATTTGCGGAAGCTTAAAGATCGAGTTGAATCAGAGCTGAACAATATAACCAGAAGAAGAAGAATCAATACACATGAAACACAGAAAATATTGAGGGGAAAGCCTCAGCTAAAAACCCCATTATCTGTATTATCATACAAGGTGGAAATACATCAAGATTATACAAATCCTTAGGCCTCACAGCTAGCTAGCTCTCAGTACAATCCTCTTGGATGCTCACAGGAAAACTTGGCTTCTCACAAGCCTTCTCCTCTACCCTCCAAGCTCTTATTTCCTTGCGCAATTTCTCTTGCATGATCCTCCTGTTACCAAGTGGAAAACTCTCAACCTAGTGGAACACTGATCTCACACCCTGTCAGAACTGTGCAATCCTCCCGTGCATTAATCCTTCTGCATGCATGATTTTCCTTTATAGGAGACACCATGCAATTGATAGTACAATGTCCTTGACATTTAGCTCAACTAGGTCTTTCTCAGAATAGACATGCATGAGTTTCTAATAAGGGAATCACTATCGATGTTCAAGAAAAAAATAAAAAAATAAATGATACCCCCCACCCCTTGGGTGGGGTGGGGCCGAGGGGCCCTGATGCATCATATAAAATAGATAGCTTCGTGGGTTGCGAATGGCTACCTGGCCCATCAATCTAGAATGCCTTTCTGTTCCCCCCAGTAAGCCATATCTGGAGTACACTAGTTGAGTGCATGCATGCATCAACTGACTGATAACTCACAATTAGTTCCTCAAACAGTTTGGAACTAATTAAACTGGACTTAACTCAGTAAACTGAGCTAACTAATTACAGCTCAAATATAACTCAAACTTATCTCCTTAATTAATGGATAATCTCTTTAATTTAAGGGATAACTCTTGCATGACTTTAGAAAGACTTGTAACTTGAATTTATCCAACTATTTACTCCATAATGAATTAGTTAATTAATTCCAAGCAACTGGTGAGACTAAATTTGAATTTTAATTCCAAGACAAATTAAAAATGGAATTTTTGGATTCTATTTTTATCATTTCTTGTTGCTATTTTCAACAAAATGCAATATGTATATTTCTCATTTGCATATGAGTTTATGCATTACCAATTGCTATATTTCCATTAGTGTGTTTATTATCATGATGGGAGTATTTCATCATGTTTTGGAAAGTCACCAACATGCTTTGTTAAAAATAGGTTTTATAGGGTTATATAATGCATATATCATAATGAATGACACATGTAGGATCCATTATTGAACTTAGATTGTTAGGGTCCCATAGTTCAGAGATTAAGTTGTTACTTAATATATTGTCAGCATATCTATGAAATAGCGTTCGCAAGGTAGTAGAGTTTGAAATCAAAAAACATAAATTTCCATCATTAAAGAAGGTCCACTAATTAGTGGTTGTGGTCTTATTAGGATTTTGTTCAATTAGAAACTATATATAGCAATAGAGACTATGTAACCATTTTTTTAATGAATCATAATTGTATTTAGAGACCTATGTAGTATGAGGTTTCCCATTCAAAGTGGTAAGTGACCATTGGTGTATATTATAAATATCAATAAATTCAAGTTATTTAGTGTTGTTAATATTTCCATCCTCCATTTATGTTTTATTATTTTCCATAGTTATATTTTTGTTTATAATGTTCTAAATGCTTTGTTTCCATTAACAAGAAACACCGCAAGTGGTATGAGAGTCATTTTCTTGTTTCAATGCATGCTTTATTTTTTTTTACTTTTTTTTTAGGTTAAATATGTGATTGAGTATCTTTAAAATAAAAATATGTCATTTGATAGGTATACTTATGTCTAGGGAAGCATAAACACAAGAAATATAAGTGGAAATCACTTGGTTGGAGATCCTTATAATCCCTAATGGTACCCTTTCAACTACTACCACATCAATCAAAATATTCTTACATATTCACTCTTCCATGTACCCTTATGTGTATCATATGACATCTAATATCACTTGAAACTAGCCTTATATAGACCTATTGATCGTCTTGATACCATAGAACACTAGGAACGACACTTAGGGAGATCACTCTTTTGTACCTAGGAATAAAGTAGTACAAATAAGGGGTGTAGCCTCCTTAGTTAGTGTCAAGAGAGATTCGACTAAATACTATTGCTAGAAACTTTGCAATCATAACTACAACACCTAACACTCTTATATATTTAATACCCTTCAACCCTATCTTTTATAGAATGGGTTGTTGAAAAAATAATTTTGTTACAATATCAAGAATTTTGGAATTACATCACCACCATACATATAATGGGATACCTAGCTCATAAGATTCCTTGCACAATGTTGATTGCATTGGTGTAGTTCTCCACCACTTTTTGTGACCCATTTCCACATACTCCTCCTAGGGCATTGACCATGTTGTGCTAGCTCTTGCATAACTTCTTGGAGGGTCCTTATGATTCCATATCCCACACTGACAACATGGAAACCATGTAATACATAAAGTAAATAGGCTAATGTCTCATCCAATCAATGAACAAACTTGAGATGAATGTCACTACCCTAAATGCCAAAGGCATAATTTGTTTTGATTAGATTAATAAGATACATGGTAAGGATTTTGGTGATGAAAATTTCTTTAGTGAATGATTTTATAAGGATAAGCACATTGATGAGGAAGAAGGTTACAATAATGACCACCCTTTTTCGAATTGTTCCCACAATTTCGTGCCCCACTTACCTAAAGTCAGCTAGAATAAGTTTGATGGGTTGAATTTGATACCTTAGGTTGACTTAATGGAACACCACTTTTCCCTCCAAAAAATAAAGGATTTTATATTGAAACTCCAATTGGTGTTCTATATTTGAATAGGGAAAGTTAGAAATGGTGACAATGGCATAAGAAATCATCTCCAAGGTTCATTACATTGAAGCAGTTTGTGAAAGTCTCATTTTCGTGTTTTATCTAGGATATTACATCAAATAAATGGAATGGAAGAACTCAATTGATTTTTTCAAGTTTTCGAACATCGAAACAAAAAACTAATTTATTATTTTTAAAATTAATGCTTTAATAACATTCTTAAGGTGGAAATCAAAGCCCAAGTGGAGATGAATCACCTAGATACCTAGCTTGAGGTCACTTAGCTTGCTTTTTGTGGACAAGTTATGCTCTACATCGATAAAAATGCAACTTTTATCCATTAATATGCCTAAATGTGGTGGTCCCTCAGTAGCTTTCTCCACCTCTCAAGGTCCATAAGTTAACAGAGGCTGAAATTGGAAAACATTGACTCAAGGATCTCTACCATAATGATGATGACAAATATTTTTTCAAAGTAGAACATAACTTATTTGTTGTCACATTTGAGGACATTTCTTATTATGAATTTCCTGTAGGAACTAATGGGGACCTCACCCATCCCAAATATCTCTTCAAGTTTTTAGCAATACCTCCTCTCCTTAAGCATTCAATTTTGTCGAGGGTTTGCGATAGCAGACAACGGAGGCAGAGGCACAGACTGGTATTGGCAGAGGGTAGAGCGCGCAGACCTGCTGGGACAGAGTTTCCCAAATTACAGGCACGGGCTGGTCTAGACGCTCACAAAGGTTAAAGAGGTTTTAATCATCTGATATCGCCCTGAGCGAAATGGGAGAGCCAAGGGGGGGGGGGAGAGATCCCCTCCTTCAAAAACGTAGTAACAGGAGAGACAAGTACGGGAGGGGAGCAGCACACTGAGAAGGAAAATCATGCCCCAGTAATGGGCAACCTATGGCAGAAGAGAATGAGAGGGAAATGCCTACCAAGGGCTCAGAAACAGCCAAGGTATGTTGTTCCCCACAACAAATTGGAAGAATACAACTGTTACATGAGAGACCATGCCCTAATTTGTAGATTCGTTGGGTATTGGCCTTCTGAGCGGGAACTCTACAGATGGATCGAACAGAGATGGAGACCTAAGGGGCAGATAGACCTCAAGCTTGGAGCTCAAGGTTTCTTCACAGCAATCTTTTCCAATCTGGAGGACAAGAACAGGATCTTTGAGGAGGGTCCATATTTCTTGAACAATGCTGGCCTGTTCATGAAATATTGGGAGGAGAGATACAACCCTGAAAAGGAAAAAATGCTAGATGCACCAGTCTGGGTCAGATTGTTTGGGCTTCCGGACGAGTTCTGGAACCCCGAAATTCTGGAGGGCATAGGCAACACGATTGGGAGTTTTGTCAAAATTGCAGAGGCTACGAAAAGAGGTAAATATAATGCTTATGCGAGAATCTGTGTCTACATAAATCTGGCAGATCCCCTCCCGGAAAATGTTGAGGTAGAGTATCATGATGAAATCTGGACGCAGCCAATTGATTACGAACATATCCCTTTCCGATGTCGAATCTGTCATGAGTACGGCCACTTATACAGGCAATGCCCACTGAATAAAGAAGAAGAAAGCAAGAAAAGTCAAGCAGATCAACAAAGAACCACTGGGAGGATGGAGGATCCGGAGAGAGGATTTCAGCAGGTAGTCAGGAAGAGGAGACAGAATAAAGAGGGACCAAAGACTCAACCTCAAAAGCAACCCAGTCAAACAAGAAATCAAAACAAATTTCAGGTACTCCAGAGTGAAGACGAAGAATATGAAGTGAACTTGGAAGATGATGAGGATCCGGAAAATACCCCAATGGAAATAGCTGGAGAGGAGAAAGGAAAAGGAACAACTATAAGCAAACCTAATAGAGAAGAATCGGAGGAGAAGTCAACAGAAACAGAAATGGCCTCTCGGATGGAAGTGGAAAACACGCTTGAAAATGGAACAGAAGAAGAGAAAATCATGCGACGGCTACTTCAGGAATGGAGGCATTTGGATAGCAGGTTCATACCTGAAAAACAAAGACAGCTGTACAAGGAAGTCTTCCAGAAATACAAAGAGAAAAAAGGGGAGCCTCCGGATAAACCAGCAATGTTAGAAAGTGAGCAGGGGAATGAAGATAAAGGAATGGGCAGCTCCGGCAAAAACAGCAGAAAAAGAGGCCGGAAAACAATGAATGAAACGATCCAGACGGTGGGAGAAATATTGATAAACTCAGGTAAGGTGATACCTCTGTCGGAGGTATTCTTCCCCTCATACAAAAAGTTTTAAATGATAGTTATCAGTTGGAATATTAGGGGTTTGAACAGTAGGGGTAAACAAAGGTATATGAAGGAAAAGTTGAAAAAAGAGAAACCTAGCATTTTGATCTTACAGGAAACAAAGATTTTGGTTCAGCAGCTTGAAGAAATAATAGAAAAAAGCAGATTACCATATCAAGTGATTGGGCAAGACGCAATAGGCTTTGCAGGAGGAATCGCTGTCCTGTGGAACCCAAATGAAATCACCATAGATAACTGGGCCAGTATGAGTGGAATCCTTTCTGGGCTGGGGAGGATAGTAGGAACCAAGCAACAGGTAGTTATTTCAGGGGTTTATGGCCCTCCTACCCCTGGAAAAAAGGAGCAATTCCTCCACAGTCTCAAATCAGTCAGTAAACTTTATCCTGAAGCTGCTTGGATTATTGGTGGAGATTTCAACTTGATTCGATCCTTGGAAGAGAAAAAAGGAGGGATTAGGAGAAGGGATCACCTCATGGACAGCTTTAATGAGATAATAGAGGAGCTCAGGCTTGTGGATATCCAGACCATTAATGGGACCTACACGTGGAACAATAGAAGGGGTGGACAAAACCAAATTGCTTCTAGATTGGATAGATTCTTAGTTTCCGAGGCCATCATGAACAAAGATGTTTTTGTGGAGGCCAAGATCATCCCATCTCTGGGATCCGACCATTGGCCGATCCGATTAGAGGTTGACATCAAGAGGATTCAGGGGAAAAGGCCTTTTCGATTTGAAGCCTTCTGGTTAAGGGACCCGGAGTTCATCAAGAAAGTTGAGAACTGGTGGAAACAAAGCACTAGTCAGGGCAGATGTAGAATGCATACGTTCCAGCTAAAGTTGAAAGAGCTGAAAGGCAAAATAAAAAAATGGAACAAGGAGGAATTTGGCAACATTCTGGAGGATAAACAAAATCTAGAAGGGGAAATGGCAGACCTTCAACAGAAGATAATTTTGGAAGGAAGAACGGAGGAAAGCATCCACAAGGAAGGGGTAATCCTTGGTAGACTGGAAGAGAGACGAAAGCAAGAGGAGATCCTATGGCGCCAAAAATCTAGGATAAAATGGCTTAGGGAGGGGGAAAGAAACACTAAATTCTTCCACCAGGCTATGGTCAAGCACAGGCAGGGAAACAGGATCCTATCGATCAAGGACAAAAACGGGGAAAGAGTGGTAGAGCAGAATGAAATTGAACAAGTATTGATGGATTACCACAGGGAGATATTAACAGAACCTCAAATTGATAGAACGGGAGCCATACAGGAGATTTGCTCTGCTATCCCCAGCCTGGTCACTGAGGACCAAAATAAAGCGCTTATGAGGGCCGTGACCTTAGAAGAGTTGGAAGAAGTCGTGAAGACAATGAAGAAAGGGACAGCTCCTGGGCCGGACGGCTTCACTGTGGATTTTTACCAGGCAGGCTGGCACTTCTTGGGTCGAGAGATACTGGACCTGGTGGAAGAATCAAGAATAAATCAAAAGGTATGGCCAGCTCTTAACTCTACCTTTTATGCTCTTATTCCTAAGGGAGACAACCTAGAAGAGGCTAGTGGCTTTAGACCTATAGCTCTTTGTAACGTGATTTACAAAATGATCACCTCCCTGATTGCCAAAAGATTAAAACCCCTTTTGGACAAATTAATCTCGGCTGAACAAACGGGTTTTGTGGAAGGCAGGCAGATTCTTGATGGTCTTGTTGTAACTCAGGAGGTTATCCATTCCTTAAAAGTTAAAAAACAAAAAGGAATGATGATAAAATTAGATTTATCCAAAGCATATGATAGACTAAACTGGAAGTATTTAGCTACTGTCCTTGAAAGATTTGGTTTTCATCAAAGATGGATTGCTTGGATCCACAACCTGATCTCCACTCCTCACTTCTCTATCTTGGTTAATGGAAGCCCTTCAAAAACTTTTAATGCCTCTAGAGGGATTCGTCAAGGAGATCCTTTGTCCCCATTTTTATTTATTCTTGCCGCTGAAGGACTAGGGAGATTTATCAAACAAGAGAGAGCAGCAAGTAGAATCAAAGGACTGCAAATTTGGGGAAACAACCTTCCCCTGACTCATCAACAATTTGTTGATGACATTATGTTGTTTGGGGAGCCAACGGTAAGAGAAGTCCAACGTCTAAAGAGAATCCTTGATCTGTTTACAGAGGCCTCTGGGCTAGAAATCAATAAAGAGAAATCCTGCATCTTCATCTTCAACACAATGGAACAGGTTAAGTCCCATCTAATCAGAATCTTAGGATTCAAAAGGGGGGAATTACCTACCAAATATCTGGGCAATATTCTAGACCTCACTTCAAAAAAGCTGAAAAACTGGCAAGGGGTTCTGGATAAACTTAACAACAAGGTGGCAAATTGGGCCTTCAGAGTTCTGAATATTGCTGGCAGAGTTGTTCTTGCCAAGTCGGTCCTTCAGGCTATCCCTATCTACCCTCTTTCGATTATGGCTGCCCCAGCTGGGATATGTGCAAAAATTAGGGAAATCATAAGGAAATTCATATGGAGTGGATCTAACAAAAAGAAAAAATGGGCGTTGGTCTCTTGGAGCCAGCTCACCGAAAGAAAAGAGAAAGGAGGTTTGGGTTTGAGAGACCCAGAAATTCTAAACAAGGTCCTGGGAGCCAAACTGTGGTGGAGATGGCTCAGTGGTGGAAATGATCTATGGAAAGCTATTTGGAGGACTAAATACAGAATGCCAAACTCTCCGGTAGATATCTTAAGGCAACAGGAAATCCCCAGAGGCTCCACTATTTGGGAATTAGCCTCTCAAAACAGAGATCTGATTGACAAACATACGTTTTGGGAAATCCGGGGAGGCTCAGAGGCCAACTTCTGGGAAGATAGTTGGCAACAACGAGAAAGACTGAACAGCATTCAAAACCTCCTCCAGGTCCGTGACAGAATTACAGGTAACAGAACAAGGGTAAAGGATTATTGGAAGGTTAATGACTTGTCGGAGGGATGGAGAGTCTGGGAGGAACCGACAGAATGGGATCCGGAACTTAACTCAGATCTCCAGGATCTTTACCGGAAAGAAATGGGATCAAGGAAACTCAGAGTTCGTCATGGGAAAGACATCCTCCGGTGGGGGAACTCAATGAAGGGGACATTTACAACCAAAGAGGCTTATTTTCTAATGGAGTCTCAAAGCGGAGGTGACAGAAATTGGGAGTGGAAAACAATATGGGAAGGAAACTGGTGGCCAAAGGTGTCCATCTTTGTTTGGTTAGCCTCAAAAAACAAAATTCTGACCTGGGATCGTATCCGAAAGAAGGGTTTCAACGGCCCTTCACGATGTTACCTGTGCAACAATGATGATGAGACTAGAGATCATTTGTTGATCCGATGTCCATATGCAGAGAAACTCTGGATGCTTACCAAACGACTGTTCAATAAACCAGGAATTAATATCAGAGAATTTAATGATGTAGTTTTCCAGTGGAACAAGGAAACCTTTCAATGCAGGGTTGTCCAGAGGGCTTGGAATCTGATATCTACCTTTATTCTTTGGATAGTCTGGAAGGAGCGAAATAGGAGGATATTTCAGAATTCGGCTAAGAATCCAGAAGTAATTTGGGAGCAGGTGGTTGAGAGTACGCGGGAGACTATCCTAGTCGATAAGTGGGAGAGTGATGACTGGAAGACTACCCCGGACGAACAAGAAATCCTAAACAAACTAAATCTAAAACTAGAGATGGTTCACTTTAAATGTTCGGCCAGCCCTGATATGAGAACTCAGAGCCCAGAGAAGTTCACCTACCCGAGAGAACAATTTGTTAAACTCAACTTTGACGGGGCCTCGAAGGGCAACCCGGGTGATGCGGGCTTTGGGGGGATTTTCAGAGACAGCAATAATCAAGTCAGGTGGATCTATGCTGAATGGGGGGGACAGATGACCAACAATGAGGCCGAGTTTTGGGCCCTGCATCAAGGATTACGAATTGCCATCAGGAATGGCTATACCAATCTGGAAATTACAGGGGATTCGAAGATTGCTGTGGACATGATGAGGAGGCTCAATAATGGTCAGGGTTGGGAGAAAGTAACCAAAAGCTGGCGGACGGCAGGCATAGTTCAAGAAATAGCAGGCATGATTAAACGCATCGACTACCGAATTATCAGCCATGTTCGTCGAAAGGGGAATCAGGCAGCGGATTGGTTGGCGAATTGGGGCTGCAGTGGTCGTGGCAGCTCAATTGACAGACAGTGGAGAGCCGTGGAAGGAAACCGGGAGTGGAAAGAGTTGGCGGACCTAATTAAGGTGGATCATGATCACGCCACGAATGACAATGAACGGATCAATGAGGTGGATTAGCAGGGCGTCGTGGAGACCCCGTTGTAAGAATATGGTGCAATTGGGATTCGTGAAAATCATTATAGCAGGCAGCAGGATGAAGGATCAGGATTTTGGGGACAGTACAGAGGTGGCGGAAGGAGCGGTTAGGCACAAGTACACACAACGTAAGATTATTAATATCCGAACTATGAATGGTGATGGTGGAGGTTCGCCTGACATCACTCCAGAGGGAATGAATAATGATAAGATGGTTGGGAGGAGTGGTTCACCGGAGAGTGACCGGCGGCATTCGAAAACCGGTCTTTGCGGTTTCTCTGAGGCAACAAACTTGTTATATAATCAAAGAGGGTCGATTATGAGGGCATTGAGCGAGCTCATAATCTGGGTAAGAGCTGAGGGTTCCATTGAACGGCATAAGAGAATAACGATCAGTCTTGGCAAGCAGAGAACAAGGAGTATCAGACCCCCGGGCAGTATGGAAACCAGACAGAAGCTGAGGCAAACGACGGAACATCAGGGTGTAGGAGAGGAGAATAGTAATCGAAAGGGCAAAGATCTTATGCAGACGGAGCCTCCTTTCTCAGTGTGGGAGGTAGAGGAGGACTCGGAAGAAGACGTGACCCCTGGCGCAGTAAAGGATCGAGGGTGCCACCAGGAGCACCTGGCTGAGGAAGGAAACGAGCAGGTGAAGGCGGACCATTCTGGTTCTCGGGACATGAAGATCCGTCGCTATGGTTTGAGGAAACGCAGTGCTACACCTGATCAGGAAACGGACCGGGATGGTAAGAGAGTCAAAGGCCGGAAGGGGCACGAGAAGGAGGAAGGGGAGACTTCCAGGCGTGGTCAGGGGAAAAGCAGGAAGCCGAAGGAGACGGTTAACCATCGCGCTCGGAAGGCTGAGCAGGCTTTCCTCCGTTTCTCCAATCAGGCTGTGCGCAAGGTGATGCAGCGGCTTGAAGAGGAAGCGCTTCAGGATCAATCCGACGAGGAAATAGAAGATTGGACCTTTCTCCTCCACGACCCGGGGCACACCAGAGGGCGTATGTCCTTATTTAAACAATCCCTTCACATCTACTGGGTGATGAAGGGGATTATGGCTAAGGCGCTGACTCAAGTGGCGAAAGAAATGGTCAATTTAGCCAAGGGAGAGCCTGACATTCGTCGTGAACTGAGCTTCCTTCGCATAGCCTTGACGAAACAGGAGGAGAAACTGGATGCTATCCAGCAAATGTTGAATGGGGACCAGCCAGCAAACGCGGAAGCAGCGCACCAGCAACCTGAGGGAGACAATGACTGATACGAGATATGTTTAGAACTTGCAAGAATTTTTTTGGTTACTGCTTTGTATATGTCAAAGATAGGAAAAATCATGCAATACAGAGTAGTAGTTTTAGCAATAGTTTTAGTAAATTACAGGATTGCATAGCCTATCTAGCAAAAACTGCCAGACTGTGGACCTACTTTTTTTGGGCTGCTATTAAGAATTATAGGTGGAATCATGGCCCGGTTTCCCCTAGAGGGCGGGCAGAATCTGTTTTTTGAATGCTGTAATGTTCTGTTTGATCAAGTAATAGAATGAGCACCATCTTAGCTTACAAAAAAAAAAGCATTCAATTTTGTCAATTATATCAAGCATAGGAATTTCATTATCTTAATTGAAAGCAATAGCACCCATAATTTCATTCATCATTGCATTCTAAAGAGATGAATTCATATATCTATGTCATTAACAACTTTCCAATTATGATTACTATGGGGACTCTATGAGATGTGGTAGTTTATGCAAAAATATGAAACTTCAAATGGGTGATTATACTCTAAAAACTCAAATGTTTTTCGTTGAAATGGGTGGTTGCAATATTGTTTTGCGTGTTAAATGGTTAAGAACATTAATTCCCATTACAATTTATTTCTTGGAGTCATACATGAGATTCCATAAATGTGGAGCATTCCTACACTCTCAAAGATGTCAAAGCAAGGTCTCCATAAATAGTTAACTTCCACCATATTAAAAAGCTCCTAAAAGGATTTATGCAGTCATTATTGGATAACTCCATTCTATTTAAGGCTTTAAGGATGATTCATAGCCATTTCATATGAACTTGCAATTGTATTTTGGACTAAGACTAATAGGTCTTTGTATTGGCCCAAAGGTCACATTGAGAGGGGGGGTGAATCAATGTGAGATTAATCTTATCATTTCATAAGTTTTCATTATCAATCAATCATGTAACATTGAATCATAACCATATTTAATATATCATCAGAAAGAGTAATGCATTATAAATTTTCCATCACATAAATAACATATCATCACATCACAAGAGACACAAGTTTTTTACATGGAAACCCTTACAAGAGGAAACCACAAATCCTTCTTCATCTTTATCTTCAATTCATTACATAGATTTGTAGGCTACAACCTATTGGAGGCAACCACTTTCAAGAAATGCAAGTTTCTACTTGCAGTAAACTACAAACTGATTAAGGCACCAACCTAGAAAATATCAAATTAGTTTCTCATTGTAGGCTACAAATTGATTAAGGCACCAACATCGATAATGAGCAGGCTCCAACCTGCTCAAGGATCCAACCTAATTGAGGTTGCAACCTCGATAATGAGTTGATTCCAACCTACTCTAGGTGCTAACCTGATTGAGGCTCCAACCTCCTTATTCAACTTCTTATGGACCTCTATTTTATATCATTTTCAAATTGGATCCATTGTCATTATTTATCACTAAATCATAAGTAATTTGTAACTTGCATTCATTTCCAATGCAATCACTACAACCATTATCATTGCAATCACTATCACAACCTATAACCATTTTGACTACAATAAATAATTATATCAATCACTACCACAAGTTTTAATATAATTTTCCATGCTCTGGTCCAACAAGTTCATCAATATAGTCACTAGAACCCCTTCTCAGAACTTGTTTTCACCATATATCCAAAACCACTACACCCTGCTCATAGACCCTTAAAAACATGCACAACTATTTTTCCCATCAAATAAGTGTCAAAAGAGCATCACATATCCCTAATTACACGCAACTCTAATCCCTTATTTCGCATTTTATTTCAGAATCAAATTTGGACTTATATTTAGCCCAAAAACTCAAAATAACCATATAAAACTTTATATTGAATTAAATTCTCTACAAAAACCCTTTTTTTGACGCCCTTCTACAAAATTCTTGTATTTTGGTACCATATTTACATAATGCTCATCAGTGGTTTGTCTAATGATTCAACAAAATGAGCCATTTATACAAAATAAAATAAAATAAAACTTTTTTGGCCTGCTAAACTACATGACTCAAACCTGAGATCAAGAACAAGTCATCAGAGTGCTTTACCAATTCTTTTGATGAGTATTTATTGTTACGTTATCCACTTCCATTAATTTTGTAATATTGTTAATCCAAATCATGCTAGCGACGTGGAGCACTTCTATGGGAAGTCCTCATCATACAAACATGCCAACCAACTACCTCAACATACTTGTGACTCAGCTTCTGGCGAAAGCATGGAGCTGGGTTACACTTTTTTGGCAAAAGAGGGTGCATTTGGGTGAAAAAAAAATGGCTCGATTGGTCCATTTAAGCACTTGATCAAGCTCAATGGGTGCTAAAATGGTTTCTCGATCAAGGGTTAAAAACTAATCCTCGATCAACCTTTTTTTAAGATATACCACTCCTGATGTCTGTGCGTGCCATTTGCACAGACAGCAGGAGATCGACTGAGAGTTTCAGATTAGCTCAACTGAGATTATTGGAATTCGATCAAGCAATGAATCCTTCAAATCAATCTCGCTAACCACCCTGTCAACATCGCAAAGGCTCAAACGAAGGTAGGTACTCTATTCTTTGTCTTTCTTATTTATTTATTTTTACAAAATGTAACAAATTAATTATAAAAAAACAACAATGTACAAAAAAAACCAATTAATTTAAAAAAGACAACCATAAAAAAACTACAAAAATCACCCAAAAAAACCATTCAAAAAAGCTTAGAAAATCACAAAAACAACCAAAAAAACCATTCAAAAAAAAAAAAAACAGCTCAGAAAACCACAAAACCAACCTAAAAAACCACAAAAAAAACCTTCAAAACAACCTAGAAAACACTTTGAAACCACCAAAACAGACTATAATTTAGGCTTTAAATTTGTTTCTTACTTTTAATGTTTTGTGTATAAATGTATATTTTCTAATTTTGAATGGTAATTTTTTTTTTCCTAATTATTTTAGGTTTTATAGTTTTTCTTTAGGATTTCATGGAATTTTTTTTTTTGTTACTTAAAATGCATTTTAAATTTCTAGCAAATTTGACCGAAAAAATACCCCAAAAAACTCCAAAATAGAAAACAACAAAATTATAACCAGTAAATAAGTAAATTAGGAGCTTGAGATTGACACGATGAATATGTTTGCTCATAGTGAAACTCTATTTATAAAATAAGAAATTTCATTTTATCTGATTATTTTAAATTTAAATTAATTTGTATTTTAAATATAAATTAATTTATATATTTTATTTATTTATTAATAATAGATATAGTACAATTCTAGTTTTAAGTAAAATATTAATCTTTAAAGTTTGTTAAGAATTATTACAGGTTTGTTAATATTAATATATATATTTCTTGAGTTGAGAGGCTATTATCACAAGTTTGTTAAGAATTATGGGAGAATAACATCACCTCTAACAACGTTACTGAACAAAGATGCATTTTCTTGGACTCCAGAAACAACTAAGGTCTTTGAACATCTTAAAGAGGAGATGTGCCAAACTCCAGTCTTAGCTATCCCAGACTTCACAAAAACCATTATTGTGGAATCTAATGCCTCAAGAAATGGAATCGGTGTTGTTTTAATGCAAGAAGGAATACCCATTTCTCTTGAAAGTCATCTAATCAAAGGAAAGTATTTACACAAACCTATTTATGAGTAGGAAATGTTGGAAATACTACATGCACTAAATAAATGGAGACCTTTCCTAATGGGAAGACACTTCAAGGTAAAAAAATAGCATGATAGTCTTAAATACTTTCTAGAACAAAGATTATCTTCACAAGAGCAAGAAAAAAAAGGTCACAAAGATGTTGTGTTATGACTTTTAAATCATCTACAAAAAAGGGAAGAAAAATGTTGTTGCAGATGCACTCGCAAGAAAGGATGAGAATGTGGAATCATTTATTTGTTCCATTTCTATTATCCAACCTGATTGGATAGCTGAAGCAAGGTATGAATGGAAAAATGAGGAAGAACTGTGGACACTCATTCAAAAGTTGCAGAAAGATCGTAGTACATCTAATACATTTAGCTGGAAAAATGATTCATTATGGTATAAATATCACCTATATCTTTGTAAGAATTCCCAACTCATGCAAAAGATTCTTTTGGAATTGCACACCTCCCCCTCAGGAGGGCACTCAGGATTTTTAAAAACTTACCACAGGGTCAAGAATGAATTTTTTTGGGATGACCTTAAATCTAATATTCAGAAATTTGTGGTAAAATGTTTATTTTGCCAACAAAATAAAGTTGAGACAATTAAGACATTGGGACTGTTACAACCCTTATCCATTCCAAGTCAGCATTGGGAGGAGGTCTCAATGTATTTTATCATAGGTTTACCCAAGTCTGAAGGAAAGAGTGTCATCATGGTGGTATTTGATAGACTTAGCAAGTATGCACACTTTTCTGCATTATCTCATCCTTTTAAAGTCAGTATAGTTGCTACTACATTTATGGAAACAAATCAAAAGCTACATGGAAACCCAAAGATTATTGTAAGTGATAGAGATCCCATTTTCACTTGAAATTATTGAACATAATTGTTTTCTTGTCTTGGTACTCAATTAGCTCATAGCTCATCTTATCATCCTCAATTTGACAAGAAAATTGAGATAGTGAACAAATGTTTGGAAGGATAGCTTCGTTGATTTGTATCTGATAAGAAAACATAATGGGTCAAGTTGTTACCTCAGTTGAATGGTGGTACAACACTTCCTTCCATACTGTAGCAAAAATGACCCCATTTATGGCACTTTATAGATATCATCCACCATCCATCACATCATATTTAAGAGAAAATTCTAAGTTTCAAGCAGTATAAGATCACATCAAGCATCAACAACAAGTTCTCCAACTCTTAAAGGATAACCTCAATCTAGCACATAATTAAATGAAACAACATGCAAACCAACATCGTAGTGAAGGAAGTTTTGATGTAGGTGAATGGGTATTTTTACGGCTAAAACCATACAAACAAATGTCCCTCAAGCAAGGTAATAAGGATAATAAATTATCACCGAAGTACTATGGTCCTTACAAGGTGTTACAAAATATTGGTGCTATGGAATACAAATTGGAGTTACCTGCATCTTCCCAAGTACACCCAATTTTCCATGTTTCATGCTTAAAGAAGGTTATCGATGACAAGCTCCCAGTTCAAATAGTTTTTCCAAAACTTGACGAAAAAGGAAAAATCATATTTCACTCTGAAGCAGTCATGGAAACAAGAACCCGACAGCTACGAAATCAATTAATTTTAGAGTATCTCATTAAGTGGAAGAAATTACCCCCTGAAGATTCCACATGGGAGGATGAGAATTTTATACAGAAGCATCCAAAACTACTCAAGAATTGAGGAAAACACTTTTTTTGAAGGACAGGGGCTTGTTAGGTCCCTATCATACTATTGCATTCCCCTTATTGTTATTGTTAGTGTATCCCATATTGCTATTGTTGTGCCCATGTATCCCCGATATATATAAGTTCAAGTTTCAATAATGCATCATTGATACATAAATTAAATCCATCATGAAAACTGCATTTGGTCTAGTGAATAAAAGCATTTAAAGTCTTTTCTAATTTGTATCACATTGTTTCATTATGTAGTGTGTTGTACAAGAAACATTGTCTTCATGTGCTTGCACCTAGTACATGTCATGTGTCAAAGTCAAATATTAAGAACATAAAGTCTATTGTAGTACTTGGTTGGCATGAAATTTTATTAGTTTTTTAAATAGGTTTATTTCAATTTTTTACATATACATTTACATATTTATGTGCTATGAATAAAGTGAATTATTTAGAAACGAGAAAAAGTGTGAGGATATATTTGATCACTCCTTTCAATAGTGTTTACATGGAACTCTATGTACTTTGGTTGATAAATTATCAAAAAAATGGACTCTAAAGTTTAGGACTTCAGGCTAGATTATTCTACTTGAGTTTAGAAATGGTTTTTTTGACAACATTTTTTTCTTGGATTAGTTTATATGTATTATATGTAATATGCTTACGCATCCCATACGCACCTAAACTACAGGCCATCATAGTGTGAGAGGGTTGGTTATACATGGTATGGCTCGTGATAGATCACGTAGTCCACCAAGAGTCTGTGTCCCCCTAGTAGATCCTACATTCGATGCCAATCACAGTGTTAGGGGCAATGTTTTGTCTCTATTGATGACCCTTCTTGTACATCCATTGGACCTTCTTCACCCATTTTAGGTATGCCTCCTTCATTTTTAAATCCTCTTTAAACTTTATGTTTTTATGCCTTGAAAATGTCTTTAATTTTTAAATTACCTTCAAGTGATGTGTTTGAATTTAATGTATATGTTATTATGCTTCTAGTTTGTTAATTATATTTATGTTAAATTATGTTTATGCTTTTCAGTTCCTCAGTAGGATGAAGTTGAGGCCCTCAGAGTGCAACATTGGTCCCTCTGTGGGATGATGCTACAACTCAAATCACATTAGAGGATGTTATGACCCATCATGGACGAAACACAATAGAGGTATAGAAGATCCCTGCCAATTCACTGACTCGTCTTACATTATCTTTGATGTTGGATAGCATGATTAGGTTGATCGATACATACTAGAGATTAGGCCCACATAGTCACATATTACAATTCATACATAGGGTTAGGAGGCATGAGGTTAGAGGCCCAGATTCTTGGGAGGTGGTGAAAGAGGCCACCAAGGACATTGATTTTCATGGGGAGTTGTTTGACATCCCTCTGAATCTCCATGATAGACATAAAGGTCCAATTCCACTGAAATATTTTAGTAATGTTCATGCAGCCCCCTTTATGTAAGATAGATTCATTGGATCTTGGGGAAAGTTTCCCAACTATGACCAGGTGGACATTTATTTTGCTAAGAATTTATATGTATATTTTGTGTTATGCATGAGGCCAGATTACACTGATACCAGATCTCATTTTGATGGTATCGGTAGGGGACATATCTATGAGCGTGAGGGGGCTTGTAGGGACCTTGGGCATGTACCACCACCTCTGATATTTTTTCCACTACCATCTCAGATCTTGGTATTATCGACAGAGCTAGAGGAGTTGTCGCAGCTCGGTGGTGAGATGCATGAGACTATTGCAGACAACATGCGGGTGTCATTGGCTAATGCGCATGTTGCATTGGATGGGGATATTAGGAGAATGCCACCACTGCCTCATATCCCACAAGTGCCCTTATATGATGATGTATTTATCGCGAGTTTACCTTTTGACCAGATTTTCACACATACATGTATGTTTTGTGATGCCATTTGTGAGACAGAGGGTGCCTGGCCTATGTGACATAGACCAAGTACATATATATACTAAACTTTTGACTCTTATTATCAAATTATGAATAATTATTTATATTAAAGTTTCTAGTTCATATTATATCACATTTATATTAATAAGTTCATGGTAACATGTAGACACGTCCCAACTACATGGATGACCTTATGAGGTCATCCAAGGGGGCATCTAATCAACCAGGGCATCCTCGACCAAAGCATATTTCCATGGATTCTCCTCCACCTCTACCTCCACCTTATATATTCACTAATGTGGACAAGAGTCAGTATGTACAACCACATGGACCAACAATTGAGCTAAACTTTTTTATTCCTAAGATTTCAACATTTTCTTTTTTAAAGTTACATAAATATGCTAATGTAATAGCCCTGGTTAAAAAAAACCATCTAAATATAAGAATATAAAACCATGGTCATGGGACACATATTCCAAGCTGAATGGTGGGTAAAAAAATCTTAGTGGGTGTTCACTTCGGTTTATTATGGCTAAGGAAATTAGCAAAGCCAATGGAAAAGGCTTTGGAAAGGCATGAGGAATTTACTGGCATTTTATTTATGAAAACAAAAGAAATTAGGAGAAAAGAAAGGTGAAAGGTCACAGGTTTCATGTGAGGAGGAAAATGAAGGAAAATAATGGAAAATGAAGAAAATAGAGGCCCCATTGATAAAAAGGCTTATGGGTATCAGTTGGTAGACTTTTTCCAGTCCAGTTTTGGAGCTCTCATTCTATTCTCTCTCTCTCTCATACTCTTGGGAACTTAGAGTTTTCTTGGAGCACTCTTGGGGGAGTGTGGAATACTTGGAGTTTTGGAGTAAGAAGGAAAAGGAAGAGTAGAAAATCGCAAGAAGACATTGAAATCAGCAGTTATGACAGTTTTTCCTTGTAGGTACTGAGTTACATGTATGTTTTCCTCACTAGTTTTGGCATGCATGGAATATGCATGTGGTTTATTGGTTATGATTTGTAGTTGGCATGGAGGATTTCTTGGATTGATAGTGGATTTTCCTAGCCTTTCCATTTCCTAGATAGCCATGGTGTTGTGGGTTCATTTATTTATTTTTTTTCTCGTTGGATCTCATGTTTCCTTTAGATTTGGTTGATTTATTAGTTCCTGGAAGCCCTAGTTAGAAAAAAGCTATAGAAGCCCTGTAGCAACTTAGGTTGAGTTACTGGTCTTGGAATCCTTGGTTGGAAAAATTCTGTAGAAGCCCTTGATGGGTTGATTTACTAGTCCTAGAAGCCCTGGTTGGAAAAACGCTCTGGAAGCCTGGAGTAATTTGTGAGTTGAGTTACTAGTCTTGGAAGCTGTGGTTGGAACAAATGCTCTGGAGCCTTGGAAGGCTTGGGTAGAGACCAAGCTGATGATCGTTTAGTGATGTCCGACCATAAGGTGGAATCATTTTTTTATGGGTTGAGGTGGTTGGCCTCTAGAAGCCATGGATGGTTTTGATTGACATGTTTTATGAGATCCCACATTCATGCTTGGAATATGGCATGGGGGTGACTGGATGAAGAAATATATGGCTCAGCCATATCTACGGTCGGGTGGTACGTGGAAGTCCCAGATCTGGTTGCATTTTTCATATGTTAATAAGAGATCTTTCCTATTGTAAATTATGGGCAAGTGTACTTGTTATTATGTGGTATTGGTGGTTGTATTAGCATTGTTATGTTGTTGGTTATATGATGGTTATGAGCATGTTTTATGACAGTGATGATGTATGGATCTCATCATGTTTTGATTTTTAAATGAATGAAAATTGTATCTATGACCAAATAGATGAAATTCTAGCTAATGATATAAGGGAACAACGCTTCTTAGCAATTCTCATATAGGTATGAGACCCCTAGGCTCAGATCTGGTATTTAAACCTTTAGATTACATATTTGTGACATGTTTGACGAAATGCATGTCATGGCTTGTAGGGGTTCAGTCTAATCTGTGTTTATTTTTTTACAAATGCATCATTTTTATGTTGTGTAAAATCGTTTCTGGAAGTGTCATTGAGTTTTGGGTAGTGACTTGGGATTTGGGCCAGAAAAATTGGCTCAAATCTCAGAGACATGGGCACGACACTGGGCAGAAAAGTCCCTAGACACATGCATGCCCATGTTGTGGGAGTGTCTAGAGCCTCCTAGACACATGCATGCCCATATCAAGGGAGCGTCCAAGGGTTTAATGGTCTAAAAATTCATTTGGTCTCAGGGGTTGGTTACTTGACTGATTGGGATGGCTCCTTGGAGTTTTATTGCTGATGTGGAAGGTTTGTATGGTGTGTTTCCATCGATTCCACTTCCTTAACTAAACATAGGGAGTTGAATCATATCATAGTAACTTCTCATCACATATTTACCCCATTTGGCCAGTTACTTGGGTAGATGTGGGAGGAGGGTGTTACAGAGTGGTATCAGATAATGGTTCACCCCTCAAACGAGATGGGTGGTGTGTTAGTCATGTAGGTTGCATATTTGTTCCTTATGCTTGTAGTCCATGTGCTTATTTCATTAGCATTGTGTTGATCATGGTTGTAGTGATGTCACCATGTGAAGGTTGATGGTGGTGTTGTGGAATGTGTAATCATGAGTGTATGGTTGTATATGCATTTATTATGCATATCAATATCTATACGCTGTTATGTATGCATTTTCATGGTGAAGGTTGTTGTGCATGAAGTCATTGTATGCAATTAGGTCATCCTGTTGTTATTGTTATGTTATGATGCTAATGTGTTGGCCGAGATAGAGCAGGAGATGTAGATCATCAGAATGAGGTTGCAACATTAGACTTTGGGGTAAGAGTAGATCGTCATACAATTTTGTATGTTTGGCATGCAGGTATGTTGGCTTGATGGGCCCTAACCCAGGTTCAGTGTTAATTAGCCAAGAAAATCCCTACACTACTGGCCCTTTTGGCATCAATCCATGGAGCGCGGACTGAAATCTCACCCGAAGCAATATGGGGGGGTGCAAGAACCAAGTTTCCACACCCTGAGATAGTTGTGATGTCATTTTATACCATAACCCTTCCTTCGCGCAGACCGATAAGCCTTTTAGGGCTTATCAATGCACTTCTCTTATTTGGCTTCGAAACCTTTGCGAAGGTCTGTGATCATCCTTTGCAGACCCTAAATAGGCAATTCAGATGCTTACGCGTCTTTGTAATTACTCTTAATTTTGTGTCTACCCAAATTAGCTTATGTATTGGTTAACTTCAACATGCATTATGATTATATTCGCGTAAACAAATATTCTTACTTGCGTTCATATGACAAAGTAAAACACATAGATTCATGCCTCAATACAGCATTAAATCATAAACCTAATATTTAACATAACATAACCGCATAATCGCATATATTCATAATAGAAGTAAAATAGCTCCTATAGACATATCTCCAAAATAATTCTCTTCATTGATGATTCAGATCTCCAGTACTGACTTTAACTTCCCTGCACCCACAGCTGCAGGGGTCTGTGCACTCAGCTGTGGACTTCTACCCTAGGCCTCTGTGCACTCAGCTGCAGACCCTCCTTCCTACACTAAGACTCTTTTCTCTTACCTCTCATAAACCCATTACATCCATCAATTGCCTAAAAACCTACTAAGAATTGAATTGCCTTAGACTCTTCCAAGACTCCCTTTTTATACATTCCCGTGGTCCGTGAACCAAGGGTGGCTCTCATCAAGCCAACACAAGCTACCTAAACTAAGGGCAAAAATCTTTTTTGAATGTTTATATCTTTGCGCTCCATGACCACAAAATGCGGAGACTTTAAATTCTTTATACAAAACTTGGGCCTTTAGCCCCAAAGCTTGGGATTTTATCCCCAAAATTGACCCTAGGGGACCTGTTCCTAACAGGCCCCCAACACAAATCTGGTCACTCGCCCTGAGTCACTTAGACGGTGCAGAGATCTTGTCGCGAAGACCTCACAGCTCCACCTGTACTACTGCAACCTTGGCAGTACACTGCATTGCCACCTGCTTAACCTACTCGATCAGTTGCTCTATCGTTGGTTTTGCATTATCTGCCTCTATTTTTTGTTGTGCCACCTATATACTGGCCAATTTTCCTCCAATGGAGGTCATGAGCACATAGGCTTCCTCTAGTCATGGCCCCAATCTGGTCTTCAGTACTGCCTCCTTGGGCTGAGTTGCGTCCACCTTTTCCTTTAGTGCCTTCACTTCCTGCAACTTCGCCAACCTTTGCATGATGGCGATGGTGCACGTCATCGCTTTGACCTTGTTGTACCTCTGCTACAGCTTCGGTGCCTCAGTTTCTAGCCTTTGCAGGTGGGGATATTCCTGTAGACTAGTAACTACTTCAAGCGCATGTTCGAAGAGCGCAGTGCAATCCTTCACTACAATATCGATAGCTGCAATGGCATCTTTGACAGTGGTCTCGCACTGCTATATGACTTCTAGCAGAGTCGAAGTCTAGGCCCTCAACTCAAGTTCTATGATCTTAAGGTTCAGTTCAAACTGAACCTTAGCCAACTTTGTCCCTGCATTGCGCACACCTGCAGCGAGCTTCTAGATTCTTGCATCGACTGGCGCATCTTCTGGGATGTTCAGCTCTGGAATAGTTTAGCATGCCGCAACCACCACAGATGTTATGTGCTCATTCTTCTTTGTGATATTCTTAATAAGATCAATCACAGACGTCTTTTTTATAAACATCTGGGCATTGTTCACCTTCTGCTCACTTGTAACATTAAATGCACATTGTTCCCGAGCCCGAAGTTCCGCAATCACACAATCGTGCAGGGTGTGAAGGGTTTTACTTGGAAGCGCGTCCAAGTTTAACCCAACTTTCTTGAGAGCACTAACAATGGCCCTGTCAGCCTCTGTTTTTGTGGTCAATGCTCCATCCGACAGCACGAAAGCTCAAGGATCCATTGAATGGACCATCTCTACTGCATCTGAGGTTCCAGGTACCAAACTACTCGATGTCGCGCTGCCTCGCCCTACACTGGTCTGCACCTTAGTAGCCTAGATCTGCAGTTCGCACTGACCTATTTGAATGGTGACCAAGGCCTGTTTCTTTTGTTGCTTGAACTGTTTCAGCAGTTCCGCGGTTGCATCCCTCACTGTATCGCCAATATCATTCAAATCACCCTCTATCAAGGTGATTGGGTCAATGGAGGATTTGCTAGCCTTGGACTTCTTTTGTAGCCCTACTTTCTCTTGCTCCCTTGTGTGCTTAACGCAGAGTAGTCTCCGAGTCTCCGCCTCCCTGTTCTGAGTGTTTCTCCTCCTCTTCTGTCTACAGAGAAGGCGACTTCTTTCTCCTATCAGAGTCATGCTCTTCCTCTTCTTCCTCCCCTTCTGCCTACTTTTTGGCAATGCGCTCTACTTTGGCTTTCTCCTCAACTTCCTTCCTCCATATTTCGGCCAACTGCTCCATATTTAACTTGGCCTCTTCCTTCTTTTGCTTCACGGCAGACTTACTAGACCCAGCTGATAAGTCTGAGGCCATGCGTTACTCTGCCGGCCAACACTTGAGAACTACTGCGATTGCATCATTCGTCACCAAGTATGGAATATCATACCATTTTTGTGCGGGGTCCTTCTGTGCTCTAATGGAAACGCAGTGGAAGTTCGCCTTTAGCTCCACATATTCAGACAACTGCTAAAAGACCGTCGGTGAGAGCCATGGCTTGTAGTTGATTGCAGCGTGGATGCTTGATCCCATGAGAATCCAGAATAGCTTATTATCCTTGACCTTTAGGGGTCCTTCGTTGTCCAGAGTGAAGTGGAATTCGTTGCTTCTGGCAGCTCTACTGCAATTGGAGGAAACAACTTGTCCTCTGGCAAGTCCCACACAATCAGTACAATCGACAATAGAAATCATGCATAGTGGGAGGTCTTGCTTTGGTCTTGCGCTTATCTGCAGTTTGCAAGGAACTCGCTGCAGAGGTAGCGTGCCCAGTTAAATTTTACGCCTTCCGCGCACTAGGCCGCTAAATATACAACCGGTGCCAGCACTTCATCTGCGCGACACTTCCTCATATTTTCCCTGCCAAGGTCTGGGTGGCTACTTTAACCGTGGGGTTGGTTATGTTAGAGATGGAGTAGCCGCTTGGCTTCTTGGCAAGCTTGAACTTGTCCTTCATTCATTCGGCGAGGTCATGCTCACCCGTCTTTCCACCAAATAACATGGTTGGATTCAAGCTTGAATGCAGGAGCAAATTGATCCTGTGGATCAGCATGTCAGTGATTGGTATCGGATCTCCTAACCACATGCACCCATCGTGCACCAAGCATAACAGTTGTTTGATCACTATCAAAGTTATGGGTGCATGGTTGTAATGTGACACCCATAACAGGTTCAACAGTCCCGCCTTGCCCACCCCTTTTATCCATTGTCTCTGCTCCAGCGCGATCACACCAAAGACTTTGTAGAAGACGCGGTGCATGAATGTATCGGTCGCCAAGTGGGGAAAGCGCTCTGTATCTGTCAAATCCCAATCCTCCAACTTTAAATGGGGGACATGGGTCAAGCACGGACCTTCAAACGTGATTTTGTCTGGTAGCAACAGTGTGAAAAGTGTGATTTTATTTTCATCAATGTCCTTTGGTACCTTCACCTTGCCTCGGTGCGGAGGACATATGCTGATAGCTTGGAGATAGGGTTTGCCCCCTCAACGTCAATGTCTTCTGCCCCCATGTCAACATCTTCCATGCCCATACTGATGTCTTCTATGTCCTCAGCAGGTTCCAGGTCGACTACCTTGCCCTTCTCCTGTGCAGTGGGCTTTTCTTTCTGCAGGTGTTTTCTAGGCGACGTGCACACCGGATGTGCCGCTTTCTGCTTATCTTTCTTTGGTTTTAGACCCTCTCTAGTCGGCGTAGGCCTCGACCTGGGAGACCTCGGCAATTTGGGTACTTTTGTAGGTACCTCTACACTCGCTACCTCCAGGGAAGCTCCCTCAGCTACCATCACTTCTCCAACACTTGCGGTCTCCATGGGTGCTGACATGATGCCAATTAAGAGCTCCTAAGTTTCCTTCAGCAATTTCTCAAACATTGAACTTGCTACTAAAGCCTCAAAATAGTCAAGGTTCATGTGCGCTTGATAGCTCAACACCTCAATTCTAAAAATTCCAAGTGTTTTTTGTTGGTCGGCCATCTGTAATTTATAGGCAATTTTGAATCTGAATCCGACCGTTCCCCCCAAAATATGTTCAAAAATGCTAGAGTGGCAGCATATTTTCAAATATCTTGCCCTTAAATTCTGACTTAATTGTCGCCCCCGCACCCCCCCACTCCATTTAGCCATTTTACCACTGTCAAATCATGAATAGTGACCATAACAATCACTTTTCGGTTGCCCTTCGCAGTTTCTCTTTCAATAGCACAGATCCCTTCGCGCTTCTGCTGACATTGTGACAATTCTCCATTCTGCGCAGTACTCCAATCGCGCAACTCTATAGCCCATGCAATGTAGTTTATAGTCCCACGCCTCCTTTTAGCTTCCTGGAGCGCTAAGAATGTGCTTCCACCATATAGTCATATGGCTAGATCCCCAGTGTATGGCTTCAATCGGCTACCATTCACCTTCCCCGAAAATGGCTCTACATTCAACTTCACTAATTGAACTACTCCACCATCAGTAATCTCCTTAATGACATAGGGTCCCAGCCAATGCATCTGAAATTTTCTTGGAAATCAAACTTGTTGTCATATAATAACACTAAATCATTTACAACATAGTTACCGATCAAATGAAAACTATTACCTCAAAATGGGTACTCGAGCCCAAAAATCCCAGAAAAACATGAAAAAACAACCCAAAAATAAAAAGTGTTGATTCTGCATCACCACTTTTTTTCAGAGAGAATTTATTCTAATTATTGAGAAATTCCAAAAGTTCTAGGTGGAATGGGGATCATAATTCTTTCTACTTCCCAAGGAATTTTGAATTTTCAATATTTTTTAAAAATAACAGTAAAAAACAATAAAAGTCATTTTGTTTGGTGTAAAAAACACCTTAAAATCGAAAAGTGTTGATGCTAAAATAACATCTTTTTTTTAGGGTACATTTTCAACATTTTTTGATAATGATGTTACAAATAAAATATCGTCACTCTGAAAAACTTTAAATTTCCAATGATTTTCAAGTATGACATTAACGATAAAATATCACGTCTTTGAAAAGCCTTAAAATTCCAACGTTTTTTAAGCATGACAATAAATTTAAAATATCACTTCTTTGAAAAACCTTAAAATTCCAAAAAATTTCAAGCATGGTACTAAGAAGAAATATTTATAATTGTTTTCAACCATAACATTAAAGATAAAATATCACGACTTAGAAAAACATTAAAATCTTGTCAATTTTTCAACCATGGATTTAAAACCAAATATGATGACTACAAATCAATCTTAAATTTTCAAAATATTTCAAGCATGACATTATGGAAAAAATTTATGACTAAAAAACTTTAAAAATGAACATCTGAATGAAAGAGTTATTATACTAAAAGTATTTTTTTAAATGCTAAATGTATAACGATCTTGAAATCTTAACCTAAGACAATTTGATACATTGCAAAAAAAAAAAAACAACTATCAAATTGACACGTAGTATAGGTGAGCTCAACCCATTGTAATAACTTAATGACCAACCATGAAATTAACACATTGTGGGGAAGGCTCGATTCATTATAATGAAAAATTTAAAATCAACCATCAAATTGCACATAATGGGATCAAGTTGCTAGACAAGCATCGACATGGACCAGATATATATATATATATATATATATATATATATATATATATATATATATATATAAAAGAAACATACATAAGAAAACAAAAATTCAAATATTGAAAAAAAAAAACAAAAACAAATAAAAAAAAATCAAATATAAAAAATATATAGTAATGGCAAAAAAAAAAAAAAAAAAAAAAAAATCCACTATAAAATGTAAAAAAAATTAACCATACCATGTAAAATTTAAAAAGAAAAGAAAAAATAAAATAAAAAACCAAATTTAAAATTTAAAAATAATAATAATAATAATAATAATAATTAAAAATTCAAAGAAAAACAAAAACAAAAAACCTATAAAAATGTAAAAATAAAACATAAAACATGACAAAAATAAAAATAATAAAAACATGTTAGTAATAAAACATAAAAATATATAAAAAATAAAAACATAACAAAAAAAAATAAACATAAAACATAAGAATTAAAATAAAAAAAACTATAAAAAAATGTTAAAAAGAAAAAACCAGAATTAACTAGTAAAAATAAAAATAAAAAATTGATTAAAAATTAATGAAAAAAATTAAATTATATATATATATATATATTCAAAAAACATATATAATTTAAAGAAAAACTTAAAATAATTAAAAAAAAATAAAAATTAAGAAACAAAAAATTAAATTAAAAAGAAGAAGAAGATTTAATTAAAATAAAAAATTAAAAAATGTTTAAATTAAATAATTTAAATAAACAAAACTAAAAATAAAAGATAAAATAAAATAAAAATTTAAGAATTATTATTTTAAATTAAAATTATAAAAATAAAGAAATAAGATAAAATAAAATGAAATAAATAACAAAAAAAATTAAATTAAATTAAAAAAAAAATTAAATAAATAAAAATGAAAAATCCAAAACAATTAAAATAAATTAAAATAAAAATAAAAATTCAAAACATATAACGAAAAATAAAAAAAAAACCATTAAAAATAAATTAAAAATAAAAACATTAAAAACAATTAAAAATAAAATAAAATAAAAAATAAACAATTAAAAAATAAAATAAATAAAAATAACACAATTAAAAAAAACAAACAACCCTACCCAACCCTCCTTCCCACGACCCTCGATCCCTCCCCTCCTTCCTCTCCCCACCCTTGGTCCTTCCCCTCCCCTCCTGTCACACCCCCAACGTTTTTTTCACGAGTTAGTCTACGTGTGACACTAGCTAAACACTTAAATATTTTATCTTCTAAGTTATTTTCCAGACTACTCCTAGCACTTTCGTCTTTCATCATTTTTACTTATTAATATGCAGAATAAACATCAATCATTAACCATATGCAAGAGACACAAGACACACGTAATAACAGTTATTCTTTTATAATTGTTGTTTTGCAATTTTCCTTGGGAGACAAGCTCAACCGAGTTATATAAATTTTACGAAAAAGTGGTTGCGGTGCAGCTCGGCTGGTCTACTCGACTCGACCATTGCACCGTGAAAACCTACCCAACACACCCTCACTAGCGTGCCCACGTGCTGTGCAAACTTCATTTCAACTCGTTGCTCGATTGCCTACACGACTCCCGTTCAACTCTACCATGGGCGCACCACCCACCTGGCTCCCCGTTTAGACTTGTCGTGGGTGCACCGCCCACCCAGGTCGCCCTACCCAGTTCCCCTCAGCGCCCACGTTACAACCCACCAGCACTTCGTCCATTTGTCCCATGTGCCAACTGCCCATCGACTCGCTACCTGCCTGTCCGCCGACTTGCGGTTCGCCCGCCCGCCTACGGTGCGACTGCCACCCGGAACTTGGCCTATTTTTCCCGTCGGTTACGCTATTGTTCAAACTCTGTTCTACCCGTAGTGCGGGTGCATCCTGCACCTCGCTAAGACTCGTTTGCTCCTTCACTTAGGGCTTGTCTTGCTCATCTTGTTCGATGATGCCTTTGCTCACCTCTTTGCCATGTCTTCTGATACGCCATGTCACCCACATGTGGGGGCTTGCCACCGCCAAGCCAACCCAACAATTTCGACACTTAGCATATTTTAACCATCGGCCCAAGTGCAATGGCACCCATACGTTTGGTCACTCACCCCTATAAACTCACCAATGCACTCGCCCACACTTAATCGTTTTTTGCAACTTGTCTCATGGGTGCATCCGTGGCTCATTCAATTGACCTAACTCGTCGATTAGGCATGCCCATCGCCAAATCATTGGTTTTGTGTGACCGACTCGTCTTGCCCATTGCGCATCCATTACGACTCATCCTCAACTCATCGGTTAAACACTTCCACCGTGCGCACCCAACTTGCCAATGTGCAGTGATGACCCAGGGGCCTTACATCCCCCCTACCAGAAGTCATTGTCGTCCTTGACAATCCAGCTATCCTCCATAGCTTTCTATCAAACTTCGCAATCTTCTTCTTCCACCTCCATAGTGAGTCCTCCGCCTCCCAGCTATCCTCCTCCAGTGCATCCTTCCATCTAATGAGGAATTCCCGTTGCATGTTACTCCCAAGACATGTCATTCGAAGATCCAGGATATTCTCCAAGAGAAGGTTCGGTCTGTCAAGAATCATGGTTGGCCCTCTCAGTGGCACTGTCCTATCTGGATGGTCTGCATCAAGTCAACACTTCTTCAACTGACTGATATGGAAAATAGGATGTTTCGAACACATGTGGTTCAGAAGCTCCAACTCATATGCAACTTCTCCCACTCACTTCTTCACTCGAAATGGCCCCTCATACTTCCTTGTAAAAGATCGCGCAGTCCCCTTCTGTGGCTGAAACTGATATCCGGTAATCCTGAGAAAAACCATATCTCCCACACTCAAGTGTGCATCCCGCCTATCCTTATCTACCCATTTCTTCATCCTCCTTGTAGCCTCGTGCAAGCGCAACCATGCCAACTCCGAGGTCTCCTCCCATGCTGTCATAAACATCTTCACATGAGGACTCCTCAAGAAACCTCTTGTCAATATGGTATGAGGAGAAATTGGCAACTATCCATTCACCAACTCAAATGGACTATACCCTGTTACGGAACTCTTCTGCATGTTGTAGTTGAACTGAGCTACATCCGAGAGTTCAGGCCAATTCTTCTGATCAACCATCACATAATGTCTCAAGTAGTCCTCCAGTAATGAGTGAATTTTCTCAGTTTTCCCATCTATCTACGGATGGTAACTCGAACTCATCAACAAATTTGTCCTGACAAACTTGAACAATGTGGTCCAAAATTTGCCTGTAAATCGCAGATCTCGGTCCGACACAATGCTCAATGGCATTCCCCAATACTTCACTATGTTCTTGAAGAACAATTCTGCAGTCTTCTCGACTCCACAAGGTATCTTCATTGGAATGAAGATGGCATACTTGGAAAAACGATCACCCACGACCATAATCCCACTATACCCCTGCACCTGTGGTAATTGAGTGATGAAGTCCATCGAAACACTCATCCATGGTCTCTTCGGAATCAGTAAAGGTTGTAACAATCCTCCCTGCCTCTCGGTGTCTGATTTTTCCTCCTAAAAAATAATACATGTGTGCACACACTCCTCTACATCCTCCCTCATATTCTCCCAAAAGAACCCTCTCTCTAACAATGCCAAAGAATGATGCTACCCTGGGTGCCCAACCCATGGAGAATCGTGGCACTCCTTCAAAATGTGTCTCCTAAGTCTAGATGTCTTCGAAATATAAAGTTGTTTCCCAAAGAATAAGTGTCCATCTCGCAGAAAAAAACTTCCATGTCTTCCCCTCCTTTATCTGCTTCATAATGTTTTGCGCCTGAGTATTGGTCTCAATGCTCGCTTTGAGCTTATTTTGCATCTCCTTGGTCATCTGTACTGACTCCTACTTCGTGCTGCCTGGTCTTCTTCCTCCTCAAGTGCGGCTAGATGTCCCTTCCTGCTAAGGGCATTTGCAATTGCATTGAGTCTACCCAACCTGTACTCAATAGTCATATCGAACTCTGCCAAGAAGTCTTACCAATGAGCTTGCTTTGCTTGACAGCTTCGATTGTGATGCAAAATAACTCACTACAACATTGTAAGTAATAACAACAAAGGGATTCCCAATAAAGTAATGCCTCCATACCTGTAAACATTGGATGATTGTAGTCATCTCCTTCTCATGAACTGGATACCTTTGTTCCCTGTCTTGCAACTTCTAACTCTCATATGCCACCAAATGTCCATCTTGCATAAGAACTCCTCCTATCGCAAAATTCAAAGCATCTGTGTGTACCTCAAATGGTCTTTCGAAGTGAGGCAACTTTAGTATCAGTTCTGAAACCATCCTCTTCTTTAATTCTTCAAATTCCATACGACATTTCTCTATCCAATTCCATTGCTTATCCTTCTTCAAAAGGTCTGTCAGTGACGAGGTCACTTTGGAGTAACCCTCTACAAACTTCCGCTGGTAGTTGGTCATCCCCAAAAACACCCTCATATCATGGACATTCTTTGGTTCGACCCAAGCCTCTATCACCTTCACTCTGCTCAGCTCCATTCGTATGTGCCTTTAGCCCACAATGTGCCCAAGGAATGAAATCTCAGTCTGGGAAAACATACACTTTGACTTCTTCAAGTACAACTAACTCTTCTTCAGTGCCTCAAACACCAAAGCCAAGTGTTTCTTATGATACTCCATGTTATCACTATAAACCACGATGTCATCCAAGTATATTACTATGAACGAATCCAAGTATGGATGCAGTACATCATTCATCAAAGTGTGAAATGTAGCAGGAGCATTGCACAACCCGAATGGCATAACAAGGAATTCAAAACTGCCATACCTTGTCACAATCACGGTCTTCCTGTCATCTCCTTCCACTATCTACACCTGATAGTACCCATGCCTCAAGTCTAGCTTGGAAAACACTCAGGCTTTCGCAGGCTTATTGAAGCAATATGCAGCTAATGGCAAAGGATACATGTTCTTTATCGTCTGCTTGTTAAGAGCATGATAATCACAACACATCCATAGCTCATTTGTTTCTTATGAAACTTGCATCAATCAACTGTTTCAACTGTAATTTCAATTCCTCCAACTCTAGTCCTGACAACCGATAAGGAGCTTTTGCCGGAGGTTGCTTCCCTAGCTCTAGCTCAATGCTATGGTCTACCACACGCCTTGGTGGAAGTTTCTTTGGTAGCTCATTGGGCATCAAATCTACATACTTGGCCAACACCTCAGAAATTTCAGCTGGAACAGGCGTCCCCACTCCATCATCGTTGTCAACTTCTCTGATGATTGTTGCATATGTCTCTACATCTGACTCCCACATAGCCTTCTCCAAACTTAGTTCAAAAACATGCTGCAACTTGACTTCCTTCCTTTGCTTATGAGTAGGAAAAGTCCATGTTTGTGAGCCTCTAATCAGCATAATCTCATAACAGAAGGGGATAATAACCATTATATTTCCCTTCAAGAAATCTTGCCCCAATATCATGTCAAAGTCACTCATCTCCATCACTGTGAAATCCAACCAACCCTGCCAGTCCTCAATCTGAATTGGCACTTCACTGGCCAATCCAGCCACTTTAGCCCTTGAGTTCACTACCATGACCTCCACATCTGAATGGATATTCGCAGCCCAAATTCTTTCACTAAATGTATAGTCATGAAGTTATGTGTGGCACCTATGTCCACCAATGCTTGGATAGTCTTGCCATGAACCTGCAACTCCAAAAACCCCAAACTGTGAATCCAAGATTTCCTATCCAAAACTTTAGACTACATACATACCTCGTCTCTGCAATTTCCTCTAAGACCATCTATCATGCCCCCAACTCTTTTTTCACGCATTAGTCTATTTGTGGCGCCAGCTAAACACTTAAAATTTTTATCTTCTAAGTTATTTTCCGAACTATGCCTAACACTTTCATCTTTCATCATCTTTACTTATTAATATGAAAAATAAACATCAATCATTAACCATAAGCAAGAGACACAAGACACATGTAATAATAGTAATCTTTTATAAATGTTGTTTTATAGTTTTCCTCGACAGACAAGCTCAACTAATTTATATAAATTTTACAACAAAGTGGCTACTATGTAGATCGACCACTGCACCGTGCAGACCTCCCCAACACACCTGCACCACCGTGCCCACACATTGTGCAAACTACATTTCAACTTACTTCCTGGTCACCTACACGACTCTCGTTCAACTCTACCATGGGCACACCACCCACCTGAGTCACCCACCCGGCTCCCGGTTTAGATTTGTCACGAGCACACTGCCCACCCTAGTCACCCTGCCCAGCTCGCCTTGGCACCCATGTCACAACCTGCCAGCACTTCGTTCGTTTATCCCATGTGCCAACTGCCTGTCAACTCACTACCTGCCTATCTGCCCACCTGCAATTCGCCCACCCGCCTACAATGTGACTGCCACCCAGAACTCGGCCCTGTTCTACCTGTCGGTTACACTGTGGGCGCATCCTGTACCTTGCTAAGACTCGTCTACCCCTTGACTTAGGACTTGTCTTTCTCAGCTCGTTGGATGATTCCTTTGCTCACCTCTTTGCCATGTCTTCTTATACACCATGTCACCCACATGTTGGTGCTTGCCACCACCAAGCCGACCCAACAATTTCGACTCTTAGCATATTTTAACGTCGGCCCAAGTGTAGGCCGCCCATATCTTTGGTCTCTTGCCCCCATAAACTCACCAACGCGCTCACCCACACTTAGTTGTTTTTTGCAACTCGTCTCATGGGTGTTTCCTTGGCTCGTTTGACCCAGCTCGTCAGTCGAGCACGCCCATCGCCAACTTGTCGGTTTTGTGCAGCCCACTTATCTCGCCCATTGCGCACCCATGAGGACTCATCCTCAACTCGTCGATTAAACTCACATTGCTTGCCCGACTCACCAATGTGCGATGATGACTCGAGGACCTTACACCTCCCCTCCCCTCCCCTCCCCTCTCCCCTCCCCCACTCTGACCCTCGGCCTCCCCTCCCTCACCCCCTCGCCCCCGCCATCTCCCCTCCCTCCATTGCCCCCCGGTCACCCCATTCATGTCAGTGGCCCAATTGATCCCAAGGAGCATAGGGTAGGGATTTTTGTCATCCACAATCTCTATTACTTCAAAATCATCTAGTGCACTCACGCCCTCAATATCAACTATTACTCCCTGCAATCTTCCCATGGGGATGATTTTGTGCTAATTCACCATCCTTAATTGAATCGGAGACCACTGTAGTGTAGTTCTCCCCATCCTTTCCCATGTTTTCTTAGGAAAAACATTCGCGTCTGACCCCAGATCTAGAATAACTTGATCCATCTCATATTCGCCTATCTGCACAGTGACCCTCATCTCACGCCCTGTTCTTGCCTTATGCCTACCGATCTTCCTAACTACATGTGGTCTGTCAGTAGAATTTTCCTTCCCAGTGCACCTATTGATTAGCTCCTGTAGTCCCTTCACAGTCTTGCTATCGCGCAATAGCTTCATACATGTTTCTAAGAAAGTAGTAATGATGGACGGGTCCATCTCTTTAGTTTGCTTCTCCTGACTTCCTAAGGTAGAGACCTCAGCGAAGATTTTCTTCGCTTCCATAAATGTTTCCCTTGTGCATTCTAGATCAAACCTAATCTCTTTTTTTGGTGCTTTGGAGACCCACTCACCTTCTTCAAGCTGCTTCCCTTTGCCTTGACTAGTCGTCGCTCCACTCCGCAACACAATATTTACCTTAGGATCTTCCTCGCGAGGCTCAATCCTCATCATCTACTGGTTTTGAGCCATCTATTGAGGTTGCGCCCCCTTTTTGCGTATCTTAGCTAATAATATAGGGAAATCCTCCATCGCGTCATCAAACTGAGTACAATAGCGACATGACATATGTGTCGGATTTGAGCAGTCTCACACGTAGTGTCTTGGTCCCCCATAGTTGTAACAAATGATCTTCCCCCGACCTCTACCAGGTCCTCCTCCACCTCAGCCTCGTCCGCACCCCTGCTACTTGCCTCATGCTCCCCCAGTGCCTTGGTTCAAAGGTCGGGTTTCTTCCTACACCCTATATGCAGGTGTTCTATCCATCATTAATTCGTAACTATGGCAATTGCGCTCATCATGACCCACCAATTGATAGAAGTTTCAGAAGAGTTGTTGTTGTTTCTGTACGAATTTCTGTAGTAAATGGAAATTGTATGTCGCATGCTTTCCAGCTACCTAATAGATAGCACACCATAGCGCGAGTTCTGTACTTGGCACTGCTAGAGCTTTCGGCCTCATTGGCATTGGTCCCCTTACTACAACATAATTTTTCGAAAACTAAACAGTGATCTTTGTCATGCCCCTGGATTTTCACTTCAGGCACCAAACTTCTTCGCGCACCTTGGGCCGAGTTGTTCTATCTTTCTTTAGACTGCATTTCTAGGCAAAGGTTCTGCAACTGTGCATGAATCTGCTGAACCCCCTAGATTAGCATCTTGCATCGGTGTCTCATGCAATCTCATCTCAATTTCCAGGGCTTCTGGCTAGGTCCCAATCTTTTGTCGTGATAGCGCAACCCTTACATGAGGTAGGAGTGAAGCCACAAACCATTCACGGTGTTTCTCATCAGTCAGATTCATGTTAGCCTCGCAAATTGTACACTTCAATCTCTGATCCAGATCCCAAGGTCTCTCACTAGGCTTCATCATGATCTCTTTGAATCCCACAATGGATTGCGCTTTAGACTTAGGTCTACTAAATTCCTTTTTTAGTGCAGTCTGGATTTCTATCAACGCGGACGTCAGGTTATTAGTGTTGTACTTAATGTACCACATTAGCACACAATCCTGAAAAGCACTAACCAATGTTCCTTTCTTCATTTGATCATCTGTGACACCCAAAGATTCCCATACAACCTTCGTGACGAACCAAAATTGGTCTAGATCTTCATTTCCCATGCCCTTGAACACATGTAGCCTTACTGAGTTCACCATATTGAATGGTGGCAAAGGTGGCGGTGGTGTAGATGAAGGTGTATGCGGTGGAGGTGAATATGGAGGTGGTGTGGGTGGATGGGGTATTCATGGGAACACTTGCTTTATCAAGTGAAGATCACTCTATGGAGATGCCTATGCTGCTTCCTCATCATCACTTAGAGGAGGTTCAATTAGTGGGCTATATTCAGGCCCTGTTTTTCCCTTATTGATGAATGTCCTTCCATTTCGCATAGCCCCAAACATCAAGGTAGCTACATAACCCACTTTTCACACAAGAACATCTTAATCTAGGTATTTAACGATTTTAAATACTTACCCCGCGGACCCTTGAAGAAGTGGCGCTCTGCTTCGTTGTAACTGACCGACGTATCGATTGCGAACTATGTCACGAACCCTCCTATGATACGATTGAGCCAATGATCGATAGTGCGTGCAATCTTATCTTTAGAGGCTTCTAATCTCCGTACTAACTCTAAGGTCCAGACTATTGGACCGTTAAGCCTCCACCTTCCTTGGTCATCTGCCAATTTCACAATCCACTTGTACAACTCGACTGGGAAGGAACAGAAGAAGATCTCGTGTATCTCTCTGTACAGGTATTTGTCCAATCACTGTTCTTTCATCAATCGTGGATTCATGTTCTCTTGCACCATGAATTTGTGGATCTTTCTATCCAACCAGTCTTTGATCTCCTTCTTAGTTGGATTCCAGTGATGCGACATCACACATCTCATTATGTAGATCCCGGTCTCGGCAATGAAACCATTTGTTGGCTTGATGGGCCCTGACCCAGGTTCAACGTTAATTAGCCAAGAAAATCCCTACACTACTATCCCTTTCGGCATCAATCCATGGATCACGGACTGAAGTCTCACCAAAATAAGTATGGGGGGATGTAGGAACCAAGTTTCCACACCCTGAGATAGTTGTGAGTCGTTTTATATCCTAACCCTTCCTTTGCACAAAATGATAAGCCTTTTAGAGCTTATCAATGCACTTCTCTTATTTGGCTTTGAAACCTTCGCGAAGGTCTGAGATCATCCTTCGCGGACCCTAAATAGGAAATTCAAATGCTTACGCACCTCTGTAATTACTCTTACTTCTGTGTCTACCCAAATTATCTTAAGTATTGGTTAACTTCAACATGCATTATGATTATCTTTGCGTAAACAAATATTCTTACTTGCATTCATATGACAAAGTAAAACACATATATTCGAGCCTCAATACAACATTAAATCATAAAACCAGTATTCAACATAACATTACCGCATATATTCATAATAGAAGTAAAATAGCTCCTACATATATATCTCCAGAATAATTCTCTTTATTGATGGTTGAGATCTCCATTACCGACTCTAAATTCCCTGGGCACACAGCTACAGGGGTCCACACACTCAAATGCAGACTTAGCTACAGAGCCTTCTTCCTACACTAAGACTCTTCGCTCTTAGCTCTCACAAACCCATTACATCCATCAATTGCCTAAAAACTTACTATGAACTGAACTGCCTTAGACTCTTCTAAGACTCCCTTTTTATACATTCCCATGGTCTGGGGACCAAGGGTGGATCTCATCAAGCCGACACAAGCTACCTAAACTAAGGGCAGAAACCGTTTTTTACTGTTTACATCTTCGTGCTCTGCGACCACAAAATGTGTAGACTTTACATTCTTTATACAAAACTTGGGCCTTTAGCCCCAAAACATGGGCTTTTAACCCCAAAATTGACCCTAGGGGACCCGATCCCAACAAGGTATGTGATTCATGGTTGTTGTAAGCATTAGAGTTACTTATATGGTTGTCATTCTATGGTTACATATATGATAAATGCTAGTTGATTAGTGTAGTCATATACACGTGTAAGATAGTCATGAATAATAGTAACATGTATTTGTATGCATTGTTGTTGTTGTTTTCTGTTATTTAACCTAATGATTATGTTATATGTCATTGATAAATATGTTATATGTTAAATTGTAGTTAACTCAATGATTATGTTATATGTTTTTGAAGAGCATGTTACATGTTAACTTATTGTTGTTATATGTTAGTTAACTTGATGATTACGGCTATAGCATTAATAACTTGATGTTATATTTATCATGCTAAATTGGATTGGCCTATGCAGATGGTTAGGGTTATGACATTCAGGTATGAGTCGACTTATTTGTGACATTGTGTTTTTCTAATCTAGATTGATCATACATATGTGATTGTTATGCATGAATGACAAAAGTTTATGATCTTATGATGTGAACATGTTAGCTAGTTACTGTTATGGGTATCATGACCTTAGTTATGTTTGAGTTGATATGTCGTGAAGTTATATCATGCTTGGTATTAGCATGACAAGGTAATAGTTAATTTGTTTATATAAATATCCATTGGGTGATGTGACAGTACATAGTAAGACTCAGTTGCAGCAAGGTAAAGGTAAAAGAAAGGAATTGGGTGAGAATTCCTTTAGCTATGTCTTTAGACTGCAATTCCAAACGAATGAGTGCTTTACATACAAGAATTCTTCTTAACCCTAATATGTCTATGTGGATATGTGTTATATTCATGGACATGTATTTGACAGATATAACAGTTGGTGTCTAGTTATAGCTAGATCTATCAAGGGAATTGGAGTCCCTTAAGACATGGCATAGATGTGTTCAGCTACAAGGCAATGTGCTTGGCATAACAAGGTAAGATAATTGGTATTTCTTATATTTATTTATAAATTTACAATTATGTGTTTATGGTAGTGTGATGCAGGGAGTTTCATGGAAAGAGAGATTGCCATGAAATCTTAAAGAAGACTCGAGTTGAGATTTCACTTGGAAGCATTGGAAACCTATGTGGATGGAGTCATGGTGTCTATTGTTAGTCTTGTGCTTTTGGTCTTTTGTGATTTGTTAAGCTTGATTTGCAGTTTTTATTTTATTTCTAATGCAAGGCCTTTCCAATTTGTTTGTGATGTCGTATTGTTATTGATTTTCATGGTTTTCTTCTTGTTTGTTTCTTGTCTTTCTTTTTATATTTTGAGTCTTGAGAATTGGTTTGGGAAAGAGGAAACTTAATGGAGTTTGGGGAGAGTTGTGTGGTACCCAACAAGTGATGTAAGCCCTGAATGAAGCTCAATGCATGTATAAGGGTAGTTGAAGGCAATCGTATGACAGCTAGTTGGATTGGTTGGGTCCATTGACGTAAATGGACAGTGATAGGACAATCATGAGAAAGTTAACAGAAAGGGTAAAGTAAATGGATTTGAGGTTTCATATGCCTTGGCTATGTTTAGAACTATTGTTCTCAATACTTTTCATGTTTGGTATGAATAAAGGAAGTTCTCTTAACCTTGGCCTTATGATATCTAGTAATTATAATGTGATCACGATTGCTTTATGCTAATGAATATATGCATATATGTATGTATGTACGATTGTTGTCTGACAGGGTCATCACGTAGCATGATTGATTTTATGCTAATGTTTATATGTATGTATATATGTTGTTGTCTAACAAGGTTGTTAGTAATCATGCTTGTGGTGAAATTATTTGTTATGCAAGTGAATGGCATGAAGAGATTCATGGTTTATGAGGAATCAAGTGGGAAGAGTAGTCACGAAAAATATATGAGGTCAGTATCATGTGGATATGAATTGATATTGTATGCTTATATTATTCCTATGTTTATGTTATGACAAGTAATGTCGAGGGATACATCAGCGAAATGAAAGAAGTGTGGTATGCAACATGCTTGGACAAGCATGGATAAGACAATGGAAGCAAGGTTGCTTGGTAGAGACAGTGTGGTTTTCGATGTGGGGTACTACTATTGTGCATATGTTGTATATGTTGTACATGTTTCATCTGTGATGTTATGCACATGTGGTGTTGTGTATATATAGTGTGTGTACATGTTGTTTATGCAATGTTATGTATAGGGTGGTATAGATAGTGTTGTGCGAATATTGCATATGTAGTGTTGGGTATAGATGGTGTTATGTACATGTTTGATATGCAGTGTTGTGTACATATTGTATTGTGTGCATGATGGATATGCGATGTTTTATGCATATGGTGTTGTGCACATATTGGATATGTAGTGTTGTGTACATAGGGTTCTAGGTACATGTTTTATATGTAGCGTTATGTACATATGGTGTTGTGTGCATGTTATACATGTGATGCTATGTACATATGGTGTTGTATGAATGATTGTACAAGTGGTGTTGTGAACATGTGGTGTCATCTACATGTTATACATATGGTGTTGTGTGCAAGTAGTGTTTTGTACATGTCGTGCATATGGTGTTGTGTACATGTGGTGTCGTGTACATGTCATGCATGTGGTGTTGTGTATGTCTGGCATTGTGTACACGTTGTACAGGTGGTATGATGTACATGTGGCATTATGTACACATTGTGCAGGTGGTGTCGTGTACATGTGATATTGTGTACACATTGTACAGGTAGTGTTGTGTATAGGTGGTACTATGTACATGTTATACATGTGGTACTAGTGTATATGTGGTATTATGTGAATGTCGTACGTGTTGTGTTGTGTACATGCGCTACTACGTACGTGAATTGTGTAGTCATGGCATTATGACATGTGTATTCATTGTTTTGTAATATGTATACGTATGTGTATTGTGTTGTACACCGAATGTAGGTGTATGTATATGTTATGTTGTACACTGGGTGTAGGTGTATGAGTTGTATGGTAGGTGTAGGTGCATGTATTACATGGTGTTGTATGTCATGTGTGGTTGGATGTGTGTGAGGCACACTATGTGTATGTGCACATGGTTGAAGAGAAGCCATTGGGTTTTTTTAGGTATGGCAACCGATCCGAAGTGCGTCGAATAAGGACAAAGCTAGAAGCTAAGGATTGATTAAAGGATAAGTATCAATATTTTATTTCAGTTTTATTATGCATGTGATTTATGATTCTGGTTTATGATGCTTGCATGTGATTTATGATTTCTATCTATGATGGTTGTGTTTTAAGCTAACATGATGTGATATGTTTATACATGATGATTTGGTCAAAGATGCTAGTTTGACTTGTTGTGACAAGAAAAGAACAGAATTACAAGTGTGCCTTGTTGACGGGCCACTAATGAGGTATGATTTGAAGTTATTTCAATTTATTTTGAATCTAATGGAAATTATGTGCTTGGTACAGGAAAGCATAAAATGCCTGGTTGGGTGGTCGAAATTGACAACAAGCATTAGCAACAAAAACAAAAGGAATTGGAACATGTTGTAATATGTTGGTAGAGAATTTTAGGAGCAGAACCATTGTGGGACACGGGTACCCAATAGTGGTAATTGATTGCCTTGAGCATACTATGACCAGTATGATGGTTTTAAGGCAGGGATGCCTTGTTTTTTAGAACTTCAAATGCGAGGAAATCTTGCCAAGGGATGGACTGCCCGAGATGGGGGTGTCGTGTGACTGCACGGAAGGGGTTGACTAGATTTCTCGAGGGACTATGTAACAAATAAGGGAAGATCGGGGATATATTTTTTGGTCATTAACATTTCTAGATGGAATCGAATGCACATTGGGAGTGTGCCCTAGAATAATGAGCTGGTAATTGTTCACTGAGAGGATAAGTGGCACGGGATTATAGTGTTGGACATTCGACAAAGATTTGACCTTGTAGTGGATTATGGATTTCCTGGGAAGGAGGTGAATCCTAGTATTACTTTGAGGGTGGAGGTGTGAGCCTTTGGATTCCTTGTTTCAGATGCAGATATCATATCTTTTATTTGTTGGTCAAGAAAATGTGCATATGTGTATATTATGGTAAATACTTTATCGAGCTGGATTTATAAAGCTCCATAGACAACATGATTATTTGTTGGGTGAAGCAAATGTGTATGTGTGTATATGTGGTTATTATTGTAAATATCATAATGAGTTGTGTTATAAATCACCAATAAACAATATGCTTTTCATGTTTTAGCATATGGTCATTGTAAATACTGCAACGAGCTATTTTTTAAAGCTCCATGGACAGTATGTTTTGTTTTCCACAGTATTGCTGGTTATAGGTGTCATTGAACACCTAGGATAATCCTCCCCCAAGGGGAAGGGTTCTGTAACAACCCTGGTTAAAAAAATCCATGTAACTACAAAAATATAAGACCATGGTCATGGGATGCGTATTCCAAGCTGAATGGTAGGCAAAAACATCATAGTGGGTTTTCACTTTGGTTTATTATGGATAAGTAAATTGGAAAAGGATTTGGAAAGGCATGAGACATTTAGTAGCATTTTATCTATGAAAATAAAGGAAATTAAGAGAAAAGGAAGGTGAAAGGGTACAGGTTGCATGTGAGGAGAAAAATTAAGGAAAATAATGGAAAATGAAGAAAATAGAGGCCTCATTGATAAAAAGGCTTCTGAGGATCAGTTGGTAGAATTTTTTCAGTTCAGTTTTGGAGCTCTCATTCTATTCTCTCTCTCTCATACTCTTGGATACTTAGAGTTTTCTTGGATCACTCTTAGGGAAGTGTAGCATACTTAGATTTTTGGATCAAGAAGGAAAAGGAAGAGCAAGAAATTACAAGAGTACATCAAGATCAAAAGTTGTAAGGGGTTTTGCTTGCAGGTACCGAGTTGCATGTATATTTTCCTCACTATTTTTGGCATGCATGGCATATGCATGTGGTTTATTGGTCATGATTTGTCATTGGCATGGAGGATTGCCTAGATTGATAGTGGATCTTCCTAGCCTTGCAATTTCGTAGATAGCCATGATGTTGTGGGTTCATTTCTTTGTTTTTTCTAGTTAGATATCATGTTTCCTTTAGTTTGGGTTGAGTTATTAGTTCTTGGAATCCATGGTTAGACAAACGCTCTAGAAGCCCTGTAACAACTTGGGTTGAGTTACTAGTCCTAGAATCCTGGGTTTGATAGATGCTCTGGAAACCCTTGGTGGGTTGAGTTACTGGTCTTGGAAGCCATAGTTGGACAAACGCTCTGGAAGCATGGAGCAAGCTGTGAGTTGAGTTACTAGTCCTGGAAGCCTTGGTTGGAACAAACAATCTGGAGCCCTAGAAGGCTTGGGTAGAGACCAATCTGATGATGGTTTTGTGATGCCCGGTTGTGAGATGGAATCATTGTTTGATGGGTTGATGTGATTGGCCTCTAGAAACCCTGGATGGTTTCGATGGATGTGTTTTATGAGATCCCACATTCGTTCTTGGAATATGGCATGGGGGTGAATGGCTCAAGAGAGATTTAGCTCAGCCATGTATATGGTTGGGTGGTACGTGGAAGTCCCAGACCTAGTTGCATTTTGCATATGGCAATAAGGGCTCTTTCCTCTTGTAAATTACGGGTAAGTGTACTTGTTTTTTTTCCCATAAGGAAAATATCGTAACTTCTATTAATGGAGAAATTACATTTTACAGATGCAGTTGCATTCAAGATTGTGGGACGGTAACCCTCCTGTAGGAGCCTCGTTATCGTCTGGTAGGGAGTCCTATCAGCTAATACTGTAATATGCCTGTATTATACTTTCACATTCCGGTTCTGCGCAGAGATCCCAGCAGTTGCTGGTTCAGCTACATAGATGTTATACATAAAATAAAACAGCTGGTCATGTAAACTACAAAAAAACATAGATTATATGAGGGACCAAACTCAGTCCTATGGAATATCGTGAAATGGTCTGTGGTAGTATTGATGGGATGATCCATCAATCTCCTCTTATATTAGCCAGCCGTCCCTTTGAATTTGTGTTGCTGCTTTGGATAGCTGGTCCGCCTCAGTGTTCTGTTCCCTGTATATGTGGTTGCAGTTGAAGGATTCAAGTGATGCTATCAGCCTTTTTGTCTCTAGGAGAATGTGGCTCAGAGAGTAAGTATGGCAGTGTGCTGTATCATTCAACCAATTGCATACAATTTGTGAATCTCCGAATAACTGAAGATGGCTGCAATGTTTCTGTATGGAAAAGTGGATGATATGCTTTGTTGTACATAATTCAGCAAAATTGTTGGTACCGCGACCCAGATTAATCTGAATTTTATAGAAATGGGTATCGCTGAGATATAGGAGCGCTCCTCCACCACAACCTATTTCTTGTGCAGAGCCGTCGAAAAATGCCCAAGGCATCGATTTATCCAGGTTGATATGTCTGAAGGTGCGCGTGGTATTTTTTGGTACAGCTGTGGGAAGTAATTCAAAATCAGCTATAGTGTGTCTCAGTATGACAGGCCAATGTGGCTCCTTGTTCTGAAAAATAACCTGGTTTCGGGAAATCCATATTGCCCAGAAAACAAGTAAGGGCATGTTGACGGATTTGCCTGTGTGAGATCGGCACCAATCGATCCATGTATCCATGAGATTCTGTCCTTGCCAGGCCTTGAGGGATGGATAATGTGTGACGATGCTTTGCCAAAATGCTAATGTGACCTGAAAAAAGAGGAACAAATGTGATGTGCTTTCCTCACCCGAACAACACAAGTGACATCTGAACGAGCCGTGGAATGCACGCTTCATGAGGTTGGTACCAGTTGGAATTTTATCATCTAAGATGTTCCACATAAGGAGTTGAGTTCGAGGGGCAGCGTCCAATTTCCAGAGCTCTTTCTAGACAGGGCGAATAACCGTGGGCTTATATGGCTCCATGAGAGTAATATATCCCAACCTGGGCGAATAGGTGCCATGGGGTGCGATTGCCCAGATTATGTCGTCGTGGCCTTCAGTAAGTCGAATGTGGGCCTGCGATAGAGCATCAGTATAATCCCGCCATACTAGATGCCATTGTTTAGGTAACTCTAAGGTGCGGGGGGATGCCCACGCTTGATGCAGGAAGGTGGTGTTCGCCCTGTCTCCGATTTGCTTGATATGTGAGATGCCTTTGGCATGGAGGTGCGCTATTAACTCATCTGGTAACCTGTGCGAATTACCGCACCCGACCCACGGATCCACTCCAATCCTAACACTGTTTCCCTCTTTGATGCGCCAGGTGATTCCTTCCCTCAATAGCGGCAACGATTGGAGGACTGCTTTCCAGATATTTGAAATGTTTCGGCCCGGGTTGTGTTGTAGGCGTAACCAGTCCATAAGGTGCATTGGTTTGATGTATTTAGCCTGTGCGACTCGAGCCCATAGGCTATCCGTGGTCAAGAGGCACCACCCAAGTTTGGCAGCCAACGCCTTGGCAAAGTAGTCGAGGTTTTTAATGCCCCGTCCACCCCATCGCTTGGGTTTTGTTATGGTAGCCCAATTCACCCAGGCAAAATGCTTCCCTGTATGATGCCCATTCCATAAAAATTTGGCACATATGGCTTGTAATCTGTTCAGGATGCCCCGAGGTATCCATGCCAAGGTCATCCAGTATACTGGAGTGGCCTCAATGACTGCTTTGATAAGATTCAATCTACCGGCTCTGGAAAGATATCGGTGATACCAAAGCTGCAGTCTTTTCTCCACCTTAGCTATTAACCAAGACCAATCTGCAATCCGATAGCTAAGAGGTTTTAATCTGTACCCCAGGTATTTGATGCCTTCAGTTAATGATAAAGAGATGAAGGGGAAGCGTTGTAGAGAAAAGGTATATTCATGTTGTGAGCAGCCTACAACCGTGATTTTGGATTTTTTCTCATTGATCTGCATGCCTGTGGCCTGTTGAAAGAGAGCAAAAATGTTCTGGAGAGTAGTGGTGTCACCTGTGCAACCATTAAGAAAGATGAGTATGTCATCAACAAACAAGAGGTGCGTAAGATGAAAATTCTCAGAGATGTTGATGCCATTGAGTTGATTCCTGTCTCGGGTAGATATGATAAGCCGACTCAAACCTTCCATGATGAGGAGGAATAGAAGCGGAGATAATGGGCAACCTTGCCTGAGCCCTCGTTTAGAGGTAAAGAAGGATGTGGCTTCACCATTAAGAAGTATGCTCTAGGGCACATCAGAGATGCAACCCATGATCCATTTAGTGTAGCTATAGGGAAAGCCTAGATGAGTCAGGAGAAGCCTGATGTAGAGCCAGTTGGCTCTATCGAAAGCTTTTGACAGGTCAACCTTTAAAATCAGGCCCTTTTGTTTTTTAGTATGGAGAGTATGAAGGAGCTCTTGTGCGGTGGCGATGGCCTCATGAATCTGCCGATGATGGAGGAAAGAGAATTGTTCAGGGGATATGTGGTGGGATAAAATGGGCTTAAGACGATTGGCGATGATTTTAGCGATGATTTTGTATAGGCAGTTGCAGAGGGAGATGGGGCGGAAGTCATTGTAGGATGACGGGAGATTGGCTTTCGGGATGAGAGCGATGAAGGTGGATTTAATAGCGGATGATATTCTGCCAGTTCTTCTGCTTTGCTCAATAATATTGAGGAGATCATTGCCCAGCAGATCAAGGAATGCGATGTAGAATTCGATGGTCCAACCATCCGGACCAGGGCTTCTATCCTTCTTGAACCACTTAATGGTGGATTCTAGCTCCTCCATGGTGACTGCCTTTGTGAGATCCTCTGTTTCATCTTGAAGGACGAATCTGGGAAAATGCTCTGCCACTCTCATAATCTCCAGGATGTTTGCCTCTCTGGGGGCATTATAAATGCCTTTGAAGTGATCGATCGCTAAACTGGCCAGGTTCCTTTGAGATGTAATTGACTGATTTTATTCATCCCTTATCTCCCAAATAGAATTGATAGCTTTTCGACCGTTGGTGAACTTGTGATAGAAAGTAGTGTTAGCATCTCCCTCATTAAGCCAAATGGCCCTGCTGCGTAGTCGCCAGCTTTCCTCCCTGATTTTCAGAATCTGTGTGTGCTCGGTAATGAGGGAGTTGAACTGTTCTTTGCTTCCTGCGGTAGAGAAGATGCCGTCAGAAGAGGTCTCATATGCTGCAATGGCTTTCTCAGCCTCTTTTAATGTGTGATCGTCCCGGACTCGCTTCTGGTGTGCCCAATGTTTGGATAAGCGCTTTAGATCAGCTAGTTTCCTCACGAATCCAGCCGAAAGATCCTCATGTTCTCGAATTGGATTGTTCTGCCAATATTCGGTGACCAGGTGAATATAGGAGGGATCCTTTAACCATGTAGAATTGAATTTAAAAGGGCTCTTGATCTTGTCATAGAAGTCGGCTGTCTCCAGGAAGATAGGGCGATGATCGGAGATGCCGCCGGAGCCGACCCACTGCCTTGTGCGAGGGAGATGGTTATAGAGGGATTCTTTAAGCAGAAACCTGTCTAATCTTCTAGCCAAGCTCTGATTTCCACTTCTGTTGTTCGTCCAGGTGTGCTGTAGTCTGGCAGAGGGTATGTCTACCCAATGATGCTCCTCCAACAGGTTGGATATGGTGTCCGAGAAAGGGTCTGTCAGGGCAGAGTGACCCCATGACTCACACTGACCCAATGTGAAGTTTAAGTCGCCACCGAGCATAATATTGTCCTCCTTCAATAGGTCAGATTCAAGTAGCGCACTCCAGAAGGGAGCCCTGCTAGTACATGGACCATAGACGTTGACGATACGTAGGTTCATTTCCATGGAGAGAACATAGACGTCCAGGCCTATGAAGCCCCTGCCGCCCCAAATGTTACGGATCTTGACTGCTTTGTTGAGGATCCCAATAGCTAATCCGCCCGATCTCCCTGATGCGTCAATAGCATGAAATGTCCAGTAAGGCATCCAAGATTTGAAGGACTGGAGAAGGGTGTCTGCAGGACAGAGGGTCTCTTGAAGTAGTATGATGTCTGGTTGTGATATGGAGAGCAATCTCCTGAGAGCTAATTTTTTGGGGGAACTAGCAAACCCCCTGCAGTTGAATGAGAGTACCTTCATGAGGGAAGAGGGGCAGGGCCATGCTTTGCTCTAAGGGCCCAGGGGATGGTTTGTTGTCGCCCAATGGCAACTTCAGCGTCAGCAGTGTGTCTGGCTTTTGTAATACGAGATGGTCGACCACGAGATTGCTTATGAGGAATAGGAGCTGATATAATGTCAAGGCCGAAAGCATCGCCACCTCTGTCTTTAGATCTGGATCTGAGGGCATATCGAGGGGAAATAGGGGGGGATGGAGCAAGGGAGGCGGATATGGATGAAGTGATCAAGGAGGGCGAACACGGGGGTATGGCGGGAGCAGGTGGCGGAATGGAGCAAATGAGGGAGGGAGGGGGAACCCCCGAGAGAGGATCAGGTCCGGAAGGGCAAGGGTTCAGATGAGGAGCAGTAACAACAGAAGGAGATGGATGTACCGGAGGGGAGGAGGTATGAGGGACCGATGATCTATCGCCCATCTGATAAGGGACATCGTGCGCTTGGTCTGACATTGTACAAGGAGTGGGATCAATAGTGCAGCCCGGAGGGTCATGTGTAACATCAGTGGCCTGGTTATGCTCCGATGAAGGCTCCTCCGACTCTTGCTGATCAGGGAAGTGAGGGGGGAGTTCAGTAGCCTCATCCTGAGATCTCTGCTTACCCTTGAGAAGGAGAGGACAATCCCGGTATAGATGTCCAACTTGGTGACATCTGCGACATCTATACGGGATCCCTTCGTAATCGATAATCTGTTTACGCACCAAGTCCCGCCAGTGAATAGTAATGTGTTCTTGAAGGCCACCCCTGGTGTCCAGGTTGATGAGAAGACGAGCATAAGTCATCACACCTGAATGGAGGAAGGATCGATCATAATCCAAGAAAGTGCCCAAAGCATTCCCAATTCTTCTGAAGATGTCTTCAGACCAATACTGTATAGGGAGGCCTGGGAGCCGAATCCATATAGGCCCAATGCCGATCAGCTCAGATTCGGGGTCAAACATGGGAGTCCATCGTTTAAGGAGAACTGGCGCATGTTGAAAATGCCAATGAGCGGATAAGACCCAGTCAGTGTGGTCGGCATGAACAAATTTTAATGCAAACCATCCTCTTACTAAAATCTGTACTAAGGGGGGATCCCTCAGATGGTGTCCCCAAATATCAGAAATCCAGGCCTTCAATCGAGAAGCCGAGTATTTCTGACCCCTGATTCGGCCCACCAAGACTTTGTCAGATTGATCCATTATCTCACCCCACTGGACATCCTCCTCAAGTCTGAGAAAGACATCTTCTGCTTTGGACTTAAAACATCTGGTTTTCCTTTTAGGGTCTGGATCCAGGGATGAACTCCGAGCTCGATACGGTGGCGGGGAGGCTCCTGAAACAGGAGGAGGGACAGAGGAGGATGAGGGGATAGCGAAACCGCCGGAGGTGCATATCGGTTCTGAGGGAGAAGGATTACAAGGGTGACCGCCATGGAGGGGATCTGAAGACAGAGAAACGGAGAAAGTGTTGATGGGAGGCGGTACAGTACGAGAGAGCCCCGGAACTGAAGCAGAGAAGGAAGGAGGGGGGGGGGAAGGGGGAGCGCAATCCACCGTAGATCCGAGGGTCGCCGGAGAAGAGAGGTCATGCCAGGAAGGTGTATGGATCGGAAGAGTCGCCGGACAAGAGAGCGACGGATCCCCAATAGAATAAGAAGCCTGGCTATACATACCTCGTGAAACAGATGGGGTACGCCAGATAGATACGCCTTCCAGAGGATCAGCAGTGTAATCGACAGCTTCATAATCTTCCATGAGAACAGCAGGTTCCAGAGTGACAGAAGATCAGAGAGCAGGTGTCAGGGGTCTGTAGCAACGAGACGAGATCGTCCGCCAAAAGAAAGGGGCAGGTGCGCCCGGTGGAAGCAGGTCAAGGATATCTCGCAGGCTCAGAAAAACTGCAAAAAGTATCAAACCCTAGCTAGCCATATCCCTCGCAATCGATACCCCTGCGCTCCATCGCCTACCAGGTAAGTGTACTTGTTATTATGTGATCTTGTTGTATTATCATTGTTATGTTGTTGGTTATATGTTGATTATGAGCATGGTTTATGATAGTGAGGATGTATGGATCTCATCAGGTTTTGATTTGTCAATGAATGAACAATATATCTATGGACTAATAGATGAAATTGCAGCTAATGATATAAGGGAACACTACTTCTTAGCGATTTTCAAATAAGTATGAGACCCCTTTGCTCATATATGTTGTTTAAACCTATAGATTACATATTTGTGACATGTTTGAAGAAATTCCTGTCATGGCTAGTAGGGGTCTAGTCTAATTCTTGTTGGTTTTTTTACAAATGCATCATTTTTATGTTGTGTAAATTCATTCCGAAAGTGTCATTGAGTTTTGGACAGTGAACTGGTCTCTAGGCCAGAAAAAGTGGCTCAAATCCTGAAGACACAGGCATGAAACTAGGCAGAAAAGTCCCTGGACGCATGCATTCCCATGTTGTGGGAGCGTCCAAAGCCTCCTTGACGCATGCATGCCCATATCAAGGGAGTGTTAGGGGGTTTAATGGTCTAAAAATTTAGTTGGTCTCAAGAGTTGGTTACCTGAGTGGTTGGGATGGATCCTGGGAGTTCTATTGCTAATGTGGAAGATCTGTATGGTGTGTTTTCATCGATTCCACTTCCTTAACTAACACATAGGAATTCAAATCATATCATAGTAACTTCTCGTCACATATTTACTCTAGTTGGTCAATTACTTGGGTAGATGTGGGAGGAGCGTGTTACATTTAATTAATTTGTAGACTAATTATGATTTGTCCTCGTCATTATGTACACAGACCCATATGCAAAGTGTTATTGATGCCACTGTTATGTGGAGACATGAATGGGATTTTGGGTTTAGAAGAACTGATGATGCAGGTCCATTGATGCATGCCCCAATCATCGAGCCACATGTAGGGGAGAAACAAACCCAGATTCATGATCAGACCCCCATCCTAACTTACTTGCATTTGGACTCAAATGAGGTTAGTAGAATCATGTGTATGTAATTAAAAATATGGTTCATTATTATATATTTCCATATTTTTATTTTATACAAATAATGATCTAAATAGTTTGAATTTGAATGTGTTGTATTGCAGTACCAGCTTATGGACACTTACTTTCTGCGGCAGAACTCACATAGGAGTTCTAGTGGTACTTAGAGTGTTATCGTTTGTATATTTTCAAGCTCATTTCATCTAGGGCATATTCACATGTGTGATACATACTTTGTATATTTTTGTACATTGACAATTTATTGATGTACATCATGGACATTATTTTAGCTTATGGATGCTTATTATTTCATTTGATGAATGTTCATTTGATATTTTAATTTGTATATATTTTCATATGGATAGTTTAATGATACACGTATTCACTATTTCAGTTTATGGATTTGTATTAATATTGTTTATGGATTCTCATTAATTTTTTAAATTTATGGATCTGTTAAAATTATTTTGCTAATTTAATAATTTATCTATATACTATAACTTTTATTAGTAAAATATATGTTCAATTTTGATTTCCAGTTTCATAGACTAACAAAATAAGTATAATATTAAGTTATGATAAAAGTAACTTTCATACTTAAAATGAACTAAAATAGATCATGTATCACTTTAATATTGAACATGGAAAGAATTATAATCATGCTTCATATCGTCTTGTAGAAAGTGTCTTCTAGTGCAAGCAACATATATGTTATTATAATTCAATTTTAAAAATAAATTATTTTAATTATAAAGTTATATATATATATATATATATATATATATATATATATATGAAAAAATTTGTGGCCTGCCCATATACCATTACATGGACAATTTTTTTAAGTATTTCAATCAATTTCTTCTCTCAAGGTTCAATTAAAAAACATAAATATGATTGAAATAAGTTTTATTCAATTTTAATATTAAAATATGTCATGTAAACAACAAACAGGTTTTATTCAACATTATTTATTTTGAGATTATCTGCAAGATCTTAGTCATAACATGATATAAGTCAATCATATTTAAATTTAATATATAGGTCAAAAAACAATATATGACAACATTTCTATAATATTATCAACTTTCTTAAATTTACAAGTAGTTATCCAAGTATTTCAATCAATTCCTTATGATGGAAATTTAAGTTTTATTCAATTTTTAAAAACTCAAATATGATTAAAATGAGTTATATATTTTATTTTTAAAAATGTGGACATGTAAAATTTACAAATACATGTTTTATTTGAATTTATTTTGTTTGAGGTTATCTACAAAATCTCAGTCATAATTCATGTCGTCAATAATTTTTTTTTGCAACTAATTACTTTGAAATTAATGTACACCATATATCTAGTTGCATCACTTATCAAAAATCAACATCTTCATTGAAATCAATGCATATAATGCAAACAATCAAACATGATTAGAAATAAACATCTACATTGAAATCAATGCATCTAATGTTGAAAGTAATCAAAATATGATTAGAAATCAAAATTTACACTGAAATTAATGCATCTAGTGCTAGAAAACAAATAGGTTAGGAATCAACATCTACACTGAAATCACTGCATATAATGCAAGCTCGATCAAACAAGATTATAAATTAACATCTTTAATGAAATGAATGCATCTAATGCAAGTAATGAAATAGAATTAGAAATCAACATCTACACAAAAATCAATGCATCTAATTTGCAAGAAATCAAATAGGATTAGAAATCAACATTTGTACACTGAAATCAATGCATCTAGTGAAAGAAATTTTCTTCCCTTTCTCTCCCTCCTCCATCTATATAGATCTCTCCCTCCATCTCTCCTTATTTGTCTCTCTATCTCACCCCCAAAGAAATTCACACAATCTCTATTCATATTTATCTATCTCTCCCTCCCTCCATCTATCTCTCTCTTCTTCCCTTTATCCCCCTTCTATATATATCTTTATCCCCCTCTATTTCTCCTTCTTCATCTCTCTATATCACCCAACAAACATACACATATTTCCCCATATCTATCTATATCTCCCTCCATATCTCTCTCTCTCTCTCTCTCTCTCTCTCTCTCTCTCTCTCTCTCTTCCACTTCTCTCCCTTTGTCTCCCCTTCTATCTCTCTTCCCTCTTACTCTCCTCTATCCCTCTCTCTTTCCATCTCCCTTTCCACTCCCTCTCTCTCTCTCCATCTTTATCTCTCTATATATCTTTTTTATTACCTCCCTCAATCTCCTGCTCCAACTCCATATCTCTCTCTCCACCTTTATCTCTATATATATCTTTTTTATTACCTCCCTCACTCTCCCGCTCCAACTCCATATCTCTCTCTCCCTCCATCTCAAGTCCTCTCTCTCTCTCCCTTTATCTCCCACCTCCCTCTGTCTCTCCCCCATGTCACTCTCTCCCTCTCTCTCTCTCTCTCATGAGTTCTGTTGACTATCTCCCTACCTCTCTCATTCTCTCGCCCCCTTCTCTCCATCTCTCCTTATCTTTATATCTCACCCCTAATCATACACACTCTCTCCATCTCTCCCTTGTCACTTTTCATCTCTCTCTCTCCACCTTTCTCTCTATATATGTATTTAACTTCTTCCTTCCCTATCTTTTCCTCCAACTCCATCACTCAAGCTACCTCTCTTTCATGGAGACTCTCTCCTCCTCTCCCTCTCTCCATATGTGTCCCCCTCTCTCTCTCTTACCCTTCTCTCCCACTCTATCTCACTCTATATTTCAAAAAAAATAAAATACTTTGACAATTAAAATATTATGTTTAAATATTTTTTATTTATTTATTTTGATGTCGTACAACAATTTTATTTTTTTATATAATATATATTTAAAATGCAAGATTTCAAATGTGTGTTGTAAATTCACTTGGAGGGAAAATGATAATGATCGTTTTCCATGGAAGGATTATCTAAAATTTTAAAAAATATTAATGTTCCAACTACCTCCATTAAAGATACGTAGATAACTTCATGTATTCCAATTGAAATTGTTTAGGTTTTATTTATTTAAAGGTAGTTTTAGGTTATGATTACTTCATAATTTAATATCTATATATATATATATATGTATTATTATGTTAGATTTATAAAAAAAAATTAGGTTAAACAAAACTAAGATATATTGAATCATCTTGTATGACTTTTTTTGTGTTAATAGCCAACTCTTTTGTTAACGCCTATAGTGTATATCAACCACATTCATTAATGTGGTTGTGCTAATATATATTATAATATGAGAAATTTTATTATATATTAAATATATTAATATGGAATTAATAAATTTGATATTAACATTAAAATATATTAATATTAATTTTTTTATATTAATATCATTTCATCATTTAATTTAATGATAATAATAATAATAAATTTAATATTAACATTAAAATATATTAATATTAATTTTTTTATATTAATATCATTTCATCATTTAATTTAATAATAATAATAATAGTATTCTTATAATATTAATATTAAATTTAATAAGGTTTTAACATGAAATTATAACAAAAATTCTAATAAGATTTGGAATTTTAAAATGAGGCAAAAGTTTAATTTTAGATCATTCAAAAAAATTCTATAAAGGCTCAATCGAGCTACATAGCTCGATCAAGCCCATGTTAATCATGTATATGGTTTGATCGAGGGTTTACAAAACCCTCAATCGAGCTATTTAAATTTAAATTTTAGGCACTTGACCAAGCGCTTTAAGTGCTCGACCGAGCCTCTTAAGTCCTAACATCAACAATTTCAGCACCTCTTTTGCAAAATTTCCTACAACTCCATTTTGTACCGTAGCATACATAGGGCTAAATTTGTCCTTACGTGGTGGGTTGATCATGTTGGATTCATGAAGGAATCCTCTATCCAATGGAATATGAGTTTGAAATTTTCGAATTCATATGATATTTTTCATCTAATTTCTTTTAAACATAATGCTTGAAATTTTTTAAATCTAATTTAAAGAGGTTGAATAAAAAATTAATATCATAAAATATACACAACGAAAAAATTCAAAAAATACCACTATCTTTGTTTATGATTCCTATTCAAAAGGGTGCTTTTGGTTTTTCAAATTATTTAAATATTTAAGAAACAACCTTATGTGAACACGTGTATGCAAAATGCAATTGAAATATTACTTTGCTAACTTCACAAAATAATAAAAAATACATTTTTGCATTAAAAAAATATGAAAAACTTAGCTCTCTCTATGTAGATCATGCTCATATATATATATATATATATATATATATATATATATATATATTAAATTATACATTTTATTCTAAGTTATATGCTACGTGAACACATGCATACCTCTTAAATGTGTGAAAATTTGCAAGGACAAGCATTTCATTTAATGGAAAATTGACATATTATACGATACTAAATATTTTTGCAAAAAAATATCTTTAGGACACCAACATAATTCTCCACAAATTGTCTTTTTACTCCTAATCAAAATTCACAATGCTTATATGAATTTTGAGGGTTTCAATTCGATAAAAGAGGAAAAACTCAAAATTTCATCGCCAGATTTGGCCCAAAAGTGTAACCCATATTCAACGTTTCACCCCTTCTCATGTTGAGGGTGTGGACCACTGCATGGACAATCTTTGTCCAACCAAATGACTCTACTTGCTCATGACTCAACTCCTCGGGTTGAGGGCATGGACCACTGTGAGAATAATCCTCGTCCAACTAAATGATCCAACATGTTCATGACTAAGATCCATGAGCCAAGGGTGTGGACCTCATCATGCCAACCCAAAATGACCCGGTATCAAGCTAGTGTGACCGAAACATCTTTGCAATCTTTCATCGGAATCTTTCTCTCATGGTGGCCTATTATTAACGAGTCATCGTCTCAACAGGAACCAAACTTTTTTGTGTATGCCTTCAAACTGCAATGCCCATTTGGGCTCCAATGCAAATGAGAACCTGTAATGGACTGAATAAAAAGGTTTATGAGATTTAAAACAGGGCAATGAACCATGAAACACTTCGCGAACCATAAACCATAACCACATAAATAACCAAACCCATAAATGTGAAGTCTTTCATTTTCAAATTTGATCTCTATAATATCTATGTGTATAATTAATTTGTGATCTCTTTTATATATAGATGGGTAGGTGGACCCATGGCTCATGAGAACCGACCGAGGGGCAATGGTTTCACAATAATTCCTTTTATTAAATAATTAAAGGTCGTGCCATGGTCTATATCACCTCATCATGTGACCAAGTTTGACGAGTATGCCTTGATACTTGGAGGCTTAAATGCATGTGAACATGCCCATATGTCTAGGACCCAAGGTGATCATGGTTGATGTTAGTGGCCACCCACCTATGCCACTTGGACCCCCACAACTGTCTCTTTCAATTTTTTAGTTTTCTTAATTGTAGCACAATTTACTATTTTTAGCAGTTTTTCAGATCTTGAACTTCTGGAGCCGTTTTGAGGCCCTAAAAGACGTTTTTCAGGAAGCCTAGGAGAAACATGGGTCCATGGACCGATGTTTCTCATCCCAAAGTTGTATTCCTCAGAAAGATTGTTCTAACAAGGTATTGTGTGCATCAAACAGAGATCGTATGCCAAAGTTATGACCCTGGGAAGTTGATGTACAAATTTACCCAAAACGGGGCCCATTGTTTGGCGCTTCATCTCCTAGGGTTAAGTTTTTGGATGTTTAGTGTTTTCCATTGTTTCTCAATAATAAATAGGCTTGCGAGCCTCATTGTAAGACAGTTCAAAGGCATGTAGCCACCACATCTCTTCTCAGAGATAAGCTACCATCGTCCTAGCTGGTTTATTTCCATTTCTGTTTGTAAGCATATTTCAGTATTCTACATTAATGAAATGAAGTATTATTTCTGCATTATCTCTATATTTATGGTTATTTCAGTAATTTTTTGCATACCTTTTTAAATCCAGATCAGTGGTATCGGAGCGGTCTGCTCTTTCTCTATTTTTCTTTGCATGTCCCCAACAAGGTCAGGATATAAGGAGTTAGGGCTTGAACTGGTCGAACCTTTGCAAGACCAACCTCGCAAATCCCGACGCCCTCCCATGGTGGATCAAAACAAAGACGAGGGGGGAGGAGATCCTATCAAAGTCTTTCTCGAAGAAGCCCTTGATCGACAAAGGAACTGATGATGGAAAACTTTGCCCAGATCCTTCAGCGGCTATCCAAGGGTGATGCATCGGCAGCTACTCTAGAAATGGCACACCCTTTAAGGTACAAGTTAACTTTGAAATCCCCATATTCGAGGGTCAGATAGATGCAGATGTCGTAGATAAATGGTTAAATCTACTAGAAGGTTATTTATCTGTTCATGATTTTTCTAGCCAGGAAAAGATCATTTTTTCACTTCTCAAGCAACCCCCCACATCAAGGACTGGTGGGAAACCTACTGCAAACAGAAGGATGAGAGTACGGCCTCACTGTTTTTAGCCACACCCACTTGGAATTCGTTTCAGGATGCCATTAAGGAGTAGTACTACCCTGTCAAAAGCTATGAGGATAAATACATAAAGTGGACCATGTTGCGGCAAGGAAGGGACCAAGATGTGCCAGAGTTCACAAATATTTTTCATACCCTTCGCACAAAGTTGGGTATCAAGGATTTTGAGCTACATTTGGTACTCAAATATTGTGGCTTCCTACACAGGTACATCAAGGACGAGATGGAGTTATTGAACATCTCCTCGCTCCGCATGACATATAGATACGTTGTTAAAATCGAGCAGAAGTTTAAACAAAAGAAGCGAGATTTTGGATCTGTAAATCCGAAGAACAAAGGACAAAGCCAAGGCTGGGTGACCCAATACAACCCGTCGAATCCACAAGAAAAGAACAACACTACGAAGTCAAAGAAGGATACAGGAAAGTGGTGTGAGTTCCATAAGAGCCCCACTCACAACACAAGTGAGTGTCAAACCAAGTAGTCATTGGTGGCCGAGTTGAAGGCTTCCGAATCATATGCATGTTCTAACCCTGAGTCAAAACCCCGACAAGGGAAATAACAAAGGGAATCAAATCACTGATGCGGAGCCCAATGCCATAGTTGCCATCGCCAAGGTCCAGAAGAATGAGCTTGAAGATCCAGAGGAAGGGGAGCGTCTTTTCCACTCACAAATGTGGGTGAAGGGTTCACCGCTGCAATTCATTGTCGACAGTGGCAACCAAAAGAACCTCATTTCAGTAGAGGTCATGAAGCGGTTGGGCCTATAGACTACACCACACCCACAATCGTATAGTATTGAGTGGCTTCACCAAGGAGATCTTTGAGTCCACCAACAATGTCGCCTTCCCTATAGAGTCAAGACCTTCATAGATGAGATATTGTGTGATGTTGTGATGTTTGTGATGTACTATTAGGCAAACTAAACTTATGGAGGCGACATGTTGTGTATGAGTCAAGGCCTCATGTTGTCATTATTTCTTTGGGTAATTCATTATATAGGATACCGGAGGTAGCCCCACCTACCGCCACCTCTTTGATCACTTCTAACAAATGTAGCAATCTCATCTCTGAGACTAGGAAATTCATTTTCTGTCTGGTTCGCTCCCAAATTAAGGGGAAGATCGTCGCCACATCCATGACCCTCATGAAGGGTTCCTCCACGCAGCAGTAGCAACAGGTGGATATGGTCATGAAAGAAGACAGGGACATCTTCTCCTCACCCACAGGGGTACCATTGCACTGTCAGGTCAAGCATTCATCTTATCTGAATTCCAAAGCACCTCTACCCAACGGGCCGGTCTATCGCCACTCCATTCTAGAAAATGCCAAGTACAAGCAGCGACATGATCAGCATCAGGTACCACACAAGTTTCAAGTGGGTGACAAATTCTGGTTGCGTCTGCAGAAAGAATGCCTTACAAGAGCCCATCAGAAGCTCATACCACTTTGATATGGTCCTTACACCATTACCAAGGTTGTGGGAAAAAATTCTTTGGAGCACAACATTCCCCCATTCCTTCACTTGCACCAAGTGTTCAATGTGGGCCACCCTCGACCATGCTTCCCACCATTACTGGACACATCAGAGGTTGCAGAATAGTTCACCAGGGACCAAGTTTAGTAGAAGTTTCCTCATCTCATGGAGGAACTCAATGCAATGGGGACCATTGCTTCCTAAGGGGGGAGGAATGATCCAGGTGGATGTTGGTGGCCACCCACCTATCCCACTTAAACCCCCACAATTGTCTCTTTTAGTTTTTCAGTTTTCTTAATTGTAGCACACTTTACTATTTTTAGCAGCTTTTTCAGGGCCTAAACTTCCGAAGCCGTTTTGAGGCCCTAAACAACAATTTTCGGGAATCCTGGGAGAAACATGGGTCCATGGACCCATGTTTCTCAACCCAAAGTTGTAATCCTCAGATAGATCTTTCTAACGAGGTATTGTGCGTGTCAAACAGAGATCGTATGCCAAAGTTACGATCCCGAAAATTTGATGTACCAGTTTACCCAAAATGGGGCCCATAGTTTGGCACTTCATCTCCTAGGGTTAGTTTTTTGGATGTTTAGGGTTTTCCATTGTTTCTCAATAATAAATAGGCCTGCGAGCTTCATTGTAAGACAATTCAGAGGAATGTAGCTGCCACATCTCTTCTTAGAGATAAGCTACCATCTCCCTAGCTGGTTTATTTCCATTTCCATTTGTAAGAATATTTCAGTATTCTACATTAATGAAATGAAGTATTATTTCTGCTACATCTCTGTATTTATGGTTATTTCTATAATTTGTTTTGTTTTTGTTTACCTACCATCCCCTAGCTGGTTTATTTCCATTTCTGTTTGTAAGCATATTTCAGTATTCTACATTAATGAAATGAAGTATTATTTCTGCTACATCTCTGTATTTATGGTTATTTCTATAATTTGTTGTCTTCCTGTTTAAATAAAGATCACAAGGGTCACTAATCATCCATGTGGTGACATCAACAGGACATCATTATGCCAAGGGCAGCCACAAGTCACACGTTTTTTTTCTTTTCACCAATTGAAACATGTAATTTATACATGCCATGTGGCAGCCCCTAGTGGTGCCACATCACTGTGATGATGTTATCTATTGATATGTCATGATGACTTTGTTGTTTCATGTGTAAAAGAGCCATGCGTATGATGCAGGTAAATTCTAAGTGCGAACACAAACAATTCCTCTAGCCTGAGAGAGCGGGTCTAGTCACAAACAGACAATCTATGGAAGATTTCCTTAGGCTAGAATCAAGTAAGAGGGCTTACCTCTTAGAACAGTATTCCTCTTGGTGATGATTCTTCTTCCTCACTCCAGCTATCTTTGGTTTCCTTCCTTCGCACACCTAAAACAAGCAAACAACAACAAACAATAAACGTAATAGCATACAATATTGTATTCAACCCACTTAACAGGTTAAGAAACATTAAGCCATAAATATGTGAGATGACATTTCATGTAGGAAATCAATCAATAGCATTGGGTTGTGTTATATTCTTTCCACGACTAGCCCACGTAGTTAACCGGGGGGTTAGAGGGGGGGCGGGTCCCCCCTTCGTTGCGCCGATTGTGTAGGGGGCGGGGGGGGGTCATAGGGGGTTTGAGGCGTACCTGTAACCCCACTTTAGGGGGTCCGGGGCAGTGCCCCGAAAAAGTTTGGTTTTGGACCCTATGTTAGGATGGGTGGACCCACCTATAGTTTTATGCATGATTTTCGCACATGTTTTTGGACGCGATGGTTTTCTGTCCATGGTATTGGATGCTTCGGCATGTATAAATATGTATTATAGCATTGAAAGGAAAATAATGAAAAATCAAGCTGGTAGTCCCGGTTTTGGGATCCAGGGGAAAATCTTTGTGTATATGTGTTTTATGTGTTATGCTCTCGCATTGTTTATTTTCTGTGTTTTAGAATTCGTATGCAGGTAATTTCTGTATAGGGTTAAAACCTACATTTGGTATCGAAGTGGATTCGGCTTCAAGGGGACACCTTTGTTGCTAAGGGGTTTCGCTCGAGCCTATGGTAGACCCTGTTTAGTGGGAGATCTGCGAGATCGATTCTGGTGGTGAAAGAAGATGGCAAAGAGTGGAAAGATAGAGATCGACAAATTTAATGGTCAGAGTTTTGAGTTGTGGAAACTCAAGATGGAGGATTTGTTGATGGATAAAGATTAGTGGATCGCGGTAGATCCGTGTACTAAACCAATGGGAGTGTCTGATGAAGAATGGAAGAAGTTGGATCGGAAGGCAAAGAGCACAATACAATTGTGTGTCTCAAATTCAGTATTGTTGAATGTATTAGGGGAAGCTACGGTGAAGGCTTTGTGGGACAAGTTAGGGACATTGTACCAATCTAAGTCTTTGGTGAATAAATTGTTCCTGTGGAAAAAGTTGTATAACCTGAGGATGAAAGATGGAGACTCAGTGAAAGAGCATCTAAATGCATTTAATAATATGGTAAGTCAGTTAGCATCTGTTGATATTAAAATTTCAGATGAAGATAAGTGCATCAGTTTGTTGTGTTCTCTACAGATTCGTGGGATAGTCTGGTTATTGCAATAGGTAGCAATGCAACTGCCTTGCAGTTTGATGAAATAGTCTTAGCCTTGCTGATGGAGGAGATGAGACGGAAAAATATAAAGAGCCAAAATGGTGATGCCTTGTCTATATGAGGATGGTCCTAGAACAAAAAAAAAAATAAGTCATCGAGTGGGAGATCTAAATCTAGAGGGAGATCTAAATCTCCAGGAAAACCTGTAAATGTGGTGTGCTGGAAATGCGGAAAGGAAGGCCACTTCAAAATGGACTGTAAATCTAAATCTCCTGACAAAGGAAAGGGATCTGATCAGTCTCCTTCTATAGAGGTGAAAACCACCTCAGATGAAGGTGGGGATGTGTACTTGGCTTATTCAAGTACACATGTAGATCATGAGGCATGGTTGATTGAATCAGGTGCATCCTTTCACTTCACTGACCAAAGAGAGTGGAGCTGTGAGTATGAGAAATATGATGGTGGTGATGTCTTCTTGGGGGATGATAAGAAGGCTAGAATCATTGGTCGTGGAAAAGTAAAGTTGAAGTTGCAAGGTGGAAGGGTTAGAACACTTACAGTTGTTCTGCATATTCCTGCATTGGCCAGAAATCTGATTTTTGTAAGCAAGCTGGATGATGTAGGTGTAAAAATAGTGTTTGAGAAAGATACCTGCAAAATGGTTCGGGGAGAACTGGTATTGATGCGGGGAGTTTGAATTGGAACTTTGTACAAGCTGCAAGGTAGCACTGTTATTGATGGGTGCAATAGTTTTGTGGTTCCTGAAAGTGGAGCAGAAAATCTAGTGGTCTCTGGAGAGAAGACCATGTTGTGGAATCAAAAGCTTGGACATATTGGAGAGAAGGGCCTTCAAATACTTCATGGTAAAGGTATGGTAGAAGGTATGAGTAATAGCTCTCTGGATTTTGATTTCTTTGAAAATTGCGTATATGGGAAGTAGAATCAGGTGAGTTTCCCCTCTGGTAGTAAGAGGGTGAAATAGATATTAGAACTTGTGCACAGTGATGTGTTTGGACCTATGAAGGTTCCATCACTGGGTAAGTTTGTGTACTATGTATCATTTATAGATGACTTCTCAAGGAATACATGGATATATTTCCTCAAGAAGAAATTTGAAGCCTTTGACAGGTTTAAAGAATTTAAGGCTCTCATGGAAAATCAGACAGAGAAGAAGATAAAGGTGTTGAGGACAGATAATGGTGGAGAGTTTTGCAGTAAGGAATTTGAAAAATTCTGCAAGAAGTGTGGTATAGCACGGCAGAAGACTACTCCATATACACCTCAGCAAAATGGAGTTGCAAAAAGAATGAATAAGACATTGATGGAAAGGGCAAGAAGCATGCTCAGTGGTGCCAGGTTAGGACAAGAATTCTGGGCAGAGGTGGTGGATACTGCATGTTACCTAGTCAATAGGTCACCTTCATCAGCGTTGGAGGATAAGAATCCACAAGAGGTATGGACTGGTAAGAAACCCTCTCTTTCACATCTGAGGGTATTTGGATGTGATTCATATGTGCATGTTCCAAAGGAGAAACAAACCAAGTTGGATAGTAAATATGAAAAATGAATCTTTATTGGGTATAAGGATGGTTTAAAGGGTTATAAGCTTTGGAACCCAGTCACACGGAAGGTTGTGTACAGCCGAGATGTGGTGTTCAGAGAGGTAAAAGATGTTATTAAACATGAAGTCCAACCAAAGGAACCTAAAAAGATAGAGTTTGAGCTTAAGGAGGAATTAGAAGATGAAGAGCCACAAACTATGGGTGTGAGAAGATCAGTTCGAGAAAGAAGGTAGCCAGAAAGGTATAGTCCATCTGCTTTCTATTCAAATTTTGCTTTATCTATTACTGATTATGATCTCAGAGGATGGAAAACTCTGGAAAGAGGCCATGGTTGATGAAATGGCATCTTTGCACAAAAATGAGGCTTGGGATCTGGTGGAGTTACCGGCTGGAAGGAAACCCATTGGCAGCAAATGGGTGTTCAAGAAGAAGACAAATGCAGAAGGAAAGGTGGGGAAATACAAATCTTGGTTGGTAGCAAAAGGTTATTCCAAGGTGTCGGGAATTGATTTTGGTGATATTTTTTCTCCTGTTGCCAAGGTAACTTCTATTAGATTACTTTTATCTGTTGCTACTGCTTTTGATTTTGAGGTAGAACAGATGGATGTGAAGACAACATTTCTTCACAGGGATCTGGAAGAGGAAATATACATGAAGCAACCTGAAGGCTTTGTGGTTAAGGGTAAGAAAGAACTAGTATGCAAGTTAAAAAGGTCTTTGTATGGGTTAAAATAGTCACCAAGGATGTGGTATCAGAAATTTGATACATTTATACAGGGACTTGGCTTCACCAGAAGCAAAGCATCTCACTGTGTGTATTTTAAATTAATTGGTGACCGTGTGATTTATCTGATCTTGTATGTGGATGATATGTTGTTGGTTGGAAATGACAGAAATTATCCAGGATTTGAAGACCCAATTGTCCTCCAAATTTGACATGAAATATCTTGGTGCTGCAAACTATATTTTGGGCATGGAAATTAAAAGAGCTTGGGCAAAGAGGAAGCTCTGGTTAAACCAGAGGAATTATGTCGAGACAATATTGCAAAGGTTTAATATGCACGATAGTAAGCCGGTGAAGGTTCCTATTCCTGTAGGTGTGAGGTTATCTACTAAACAGTGTCCCAAGACACAAGAAGAGGAAGAGGACATGTCCCGTGTTCCATATGCAAGTGCAGTCGGTAGCCTGATGTATGCAATGGTCTATACTAGACCAGACATTGCACATGCAGTGGGAGTATTGAGTAGGTTTATGTCAAAACCAGGGAAGGAGCACTAGACAGTAGTGAAGTGGGTTTTCAGGTATTTGCATGGCTCTAATGATTATGGTTTGTGCTACCAAGGAAGACCAGGATTTGACAGAGTGTTGGATATTCATGGCTTTGTTGATGCAGACTGGGTTGGAGATCTGGATCAGAGAAGATCTACAAGTGGGTATGTGTTTAACCTATTTGGAGCTGCAGTCAGTTGGATGAGTAAGAAACAATCTGTAGTGGCACTCTCAACTACAGAGGCAGAATACATGGCAGCCACTCATGAAGCAAGGAAGAAATTTGGTTGCATAGATTGTGTTCAAGTATGGGGTTAGTACAAGAAGCCATAAGGATAGACTGTGACAGCCAAAGTGCAATTTTCTTTGCAAAGAACCTCGCATATCATTCAAAGACAAAGCACATTAATGTTCAGTATCACTTTGTGAGGGATATGATAGAAGACAAAAAGGTGTTGCTGGTAAAGGTGGACACTTTGAAGAATACTGCATATGCATTGACAAAATATATGAGCTCTGAGAAGTTCTCTTGGTGTAGAGAGATAATGGGTGTTTCAGGGCTAGAAAAATGACTAAGCTCTCTTGTGGCCCCCTGTGGAAAGAAAACAACAAGTGGGAGAATGTTCGGTTGTGTTATATTCTTTCCACGACTAGCCCACGTAGTTAATCGGGGGGTTAGAGGGGGGGCGGATCCCCCCTTTGTTGCGCCGATTGTGTAGCGAGGGGGTTCATGGGGGGTTTGAGGCATACCCGTAACCCCAATTTATGGGGTCCGGGCAGCGCCCCAGAAAATTATGATTTTTGACCCTATGTTAGGATGGGCAGACCCACCTATGGTTTTGTGCATGATTTTCGCACATGTTTTTGGATGCAATGGTTTTCGGTCCATGGTATTGGATGCTTCGGCATGTATAAATATGTATTATAACATTGAAAGGAAAATAATGAAAAATCAAGCTGGTAGTCCTGGTTTTGGGATCCAGGGGAAAATCTTTGTGTATATGTGTTTTATGTGTTATGTTCTCGCGTTGTTTATTTTTTGTGTTTTAGAATTCGTATGCAGGTAATTTCTGTACAGGGTTAAAACCTACAAATAGTTGCATCTATATTAGTTCAAGAAGATATTACAACCGATGTCTTGACGTTGTTGTTCTCCTCTGACATATTTGGGTTCCCCCACTTCTGCTAGCATCTCATGGATAGCCTCAACAATGATAGTCTCAAGTCTCTTCCCTATAGTCTTCACACCAAACCAAAATCACAATTCTCCCTTAAACACAAACTAGAAAGCTACAAACTATGAGTAGCTTGCTGACTAGTCCAAAATCAAAACTTTAGCTAGAACTTAATTAGGACTAAAAGCTAACTTGTGCATGGGAAAAAGAGAGGTTTATATAGCTAGGATGGAGGGGAGATGGTTCCTCTTCTCATGGGAGAAGGCCTTATCTCTTGGATTAGTTCCATCCTAATAGGGGAAAGGAGCCCAAACTGACCTCCTCGACTCCATCCAGCCTAACCATTTACCAGACTTCCATTATGAAGCTTCTAGAGCTAGAAGCTTCAGCTCCATATTTAAAAAAAAAATTCCAAAAGAGGATCGATGTGACTAAGAAAGGGCTCAGTCGATCCAATCAGCGCTAGGGACAGTTGTAAACCATGCATATCGGTGCGAGGAGGACATGGGTCATTAGCACCGATCTTGTAAAATGGGATAAACAGAATATTTCTGGGAAATGATGCAAAAGGGAATTGTTTTGTGCATGAAGAGGGACATTTTCATGCAGAAAGAGTCAAATTTGCGGACAAAACTGACCTCCCTAGAAAGCAAGGCTTTTCTAGTGACAAACAAAACAATCAAGCACTATCTTTCCCTAAATATGCATTTAAAATAAAAGCAACCAGGTGTTTAAGGCTTACCTCTAGTCCAACGTTGTTTGTAGCAGCCAAGCCTCTTCGATCCAGATGAGCTCCTTCTCCTTGAAGCCTGCATTCACTAACAAGCAAACGATTACATAGCACCTGAATAACTCATATAATAAAACATATTCATCATAAAGACCAAGGAGTTTATGAAACAAATTATATATAACAACTTGTTGAGAAAAATGAACTTAATTGCATTAATTGGAAACAAAAGAAACCATTACAACCAGTGCCTTGGTGTTGTGCAGGTCCCTCCCAGGGTCCAGCAAGAGTTCTCCTTTACTTTGATTAACTCACCCACTTCCAAATGAAGCTAAGAAAGGATTGGGATCTCTCCTCTCAAGCTCTAAAAGGGAGTCCTAATTTCAGCAGCATCTACCCTTAGGAATGTTCAGCTTTCAACCTCCCCTCCCTCTGGCCCAATGCCTGTATTTATAATGCTTTGGAGGAAGTTAATCAGGTCCACCATCAATGGGATAAGCCCCTCTTTCAAAGGGATAGCTCCCCTCTTCATGGGATAAGTTCCTCTTTCATTGGGATGCATGAACCATCTGGAGGCGCTCAATCCACGTCAAACCATCTTCTAGAATGCTCTAGAATCGACCACAAGTAAGTTTTTTGAAGTAAAACTTGCGCCTTTTGACCTTTACAGGAGTACGCACCCACCCCTTTACAGACAGAGCGTACAAGTACGCAGGTATTATGAACTTGAGGTGCGTACACGCAGGTAAGGGTAAGAGAAACTGCGTAACCAGAGTTATATTGATTTTTAAAGACTTTCTCTCTTTTTTGGAGTTTGACATGAGGAGCAGAGGTATAAGACTTGCCAAGGAGGACAGTATGGTTATTGATGGAGCCATACTGACTGCAAATAGTCATGGTGACAAATTTTAGTGTAACAGATTGCCCCCTAAAGTGCGAAGCCTATAGTAGATTAGGGTTTCATATCATCTAGGAAGGGTGAAGCACTTTATCATTTCGAGGATTATCTTGTGGAGAGCCCAGTCGGAACCTGCAAATATTCAACACAAAATACATATATGAGATCATATCATCGCTGAGGTAGGCATTCCCATACTCAGATCAAAAACTTTAACTAACAAACTAACTACTGCTCTGATATAGGAATGATTTCGCAGTACATCATAATCATAGACACATGTAGACACAGTATGGACGCAGCCATCTGTTTATAATTAGTCTACTATATAATGAATACAAAACTCCTCGCAGCCTGGATGACGGAAACTAGATCCAGGGTCTTCATTTCTACTTCCCGAAATAGTACGATTCTATCCATGCGAATAAATGAGTTGATGTCAAACATGGTAGAAACCACTTGATTACCAGTCAATGATGTAAACTGTTAACAAGTGTGAGAGAGACCACCAGTGATGTCAATGGTTCTCAAAGTACCCAGTACAATCCATGAGATGTGAATGAATGTGTTGATGTCGAACATGTCACAGAATCCTTCGATCGAAAGTCAATGATGTAAACTGTCGTCAAAGGCGAGAAACCTGCCATTGATGCATGCAGATTTCAAGGTACTGACGATTTCTAGATCATCTTTCTAGATAATGTGCTGATGTCGATAGAAAGCGATCCGTCGTAGGCAAGCCCACAACACGAAATCATAGATCAAGTTGAAGAAATGTAGCTGTAAGGACTGACTCAGGGATGGTCAAGATGGATGACAGATATTTTGCAGATGAATGGTTTATTTGCAGTGACCTCTTGAACACATAACGACACAACAGATGGCTTGGTGAAAATTGACCCAAAGTTAATACCCAGAAACCGCTGAAGACTTTCAATGTGGTTTGATCAACTGTTAGGCAAAGGATTTCCCAACCCAGGTGAATGAAAAGTGTCGTGTTCAAGAGTGGTGATAAGGTTTTTTCTGAGACAAAGGATAACAAATAGGCTCATTTTTCTCTCTTTTCCCCCACCATTTCTGGCAAGTACCTCTTTATTTTTTACAAGCTTGAGGAGGATAACATTTGCTTGATTATAAGCTCATCCTTCGGATGAGTCCAACTTAGTTTAGATTCGAACCCTAAGAAGGAGTGGTCCGTTCCTGTTTGTAATCGAACAGGTCCTTTACTGTGAAATTTTAACGAGTCCAGTATAGGAGAAACTCGGCGTTTTTCAATTTTAGAGAGTCTGAAAAACTTAAGAAGACTCCAGGGTTGACCTTTTTCGTAAATTTGTGTCTCCCAAGCCCAAAAAAGTATAAAATAATACTTGAGAGAACCGCTTGATCTTTACGACCAAGGAGTACTTTCATGATTAGTGTCTCTGATCTGAAAAGTAAAAAGCGACCAAGGACACGTCGTTTTATTTCCAATATCGAATTTGAAACGACAAAAATCCGGCAATCTTTTCATGTTTTTACGGTCAGAAAAGGGCTGTAAGAGGACCGTCTTTTAATTCCGTTTTAACGAGTGTAAAAGAAACGCTCGGCAATCTTTTCATGTTTTAGGAGTCAGAAAAGGGCTTAAAGATGACTCTGATGCTTTTGTTTGTAAAAAATGACAATTTTCCCTGAAAATCCTTTATCCTGCACAAAAACCAACACATTACTCATACTTGTTGAAGATAGATAAAAATACTTTGAAAAATACCTTTTCATGGTGAAAAATAAACAAATTTACCATTTATTTACCCAAAAAACCTATAAAAAGGGCTTTTACCAATTCATTTTTACCATTTTACTGTTGAGGAGAGAAAAAGGGCTTTTGGCAAGAAACTTCCCGTGGACATTGCGGAGAATCCGACCGTCGAAATCGAACGCCGTCTCTTCCAGGTAATTTTCAACATCCTCCTCTTCAATTTCATCCGTTTAGAATTCTTTTTTAGGCCCTAGATTTTATTTTTTGGAGGCTTTGGGGTTTCAAAGACCGCCTCTCGGGGTACGCAGGTGCCACACTAGGGACCCGCGTACCCCGACATTTTTCAGTTGGAAAAATGTCGGGAGTACGCACCTTGCCTTCAGGGAACCTGCGTACCCACGCTCTGTTCCTAAAGGCGGGGTGCGTACTCCGCGCAACAAGTTTTTAAACCCAAAATTCTCCAAAATGGACCAAAAATTTTTGATTTTATGGAATCTAATGGATGTTTTCTGGTGTGTAGATTGTTCACCATGCTTGATTGGCACGAGAGAGAGCACGAAGATGTTGATTTGGCCACCATTAATCATCAACCGTCAATTGATGCTTTGAAGGCATGCGGCCTTTATAAATACTGGGCCATACCTGGCATGAGGGCCCAAGTGAGCTTTCTAGAGTGGCTGGTAGAAAGATGGAACGTTCAGGACCAGTGTTTTTATATTGGAGGGCACCAGCTCGAGATGGAGCCCGCAGATATCTACTTTCTCACTGGTTTGCCCAAGAGAGGCGAACACTTGACTCTTTTCGGGACTAGGCCGGGTGGCCAGTCCATCGCTAGTCTCCGACTAGAGTGGTGTAACACTCAGACTCAGGAGAAGGGGATAGAGATCAAAACTATATCCCGACCTGAACTTAAGGTGATTGCCTTTACAGTTACCAGACTTTGCGGGGCTGCCGCTTTACACATTGCTACTGGATCCCAGATGCGGATGGCGATTGATTGCTATCGAGGTACCATTTTCAACTGGTGTGATGCTGTGTTGGCCAATATAAAAGGCCAACTGACTAGAGCCAAAAACGGACAGCTAAAGACTTTTGGTTATGGGCCTTTAGTTGTGAGTTTTGGCTTAGAGAGGGTTCCGATGCTGATCCCACAACAACTCACTGTTGGTGTTGGGCTTCCTCGAGAGCCCAAATTGATGCGATGGGTTGCGGTTATGGCCCGTCATCCTGATGAGGGAACGGAGGTTGTCTGATTTACTCCGGAGTACTTTCACTGGTTAGAAGACCAGGTCTTTTCTATACAGGATTTTCCTTATGCCGGAGTTGATTTTCGTGGAGATCCGGACATGGTTCTTCCACCGGGAGAACAATGGGATGATACAGGTAACTTCATTTTCCACAAGTTTTTTAAACTATTTATTTTTTTTGTTTGTTTTATATCGTCTCAAAACTGATAGTAATAATTTTCAAAATGCAGATGTAGGCCCACGACGTCCAGCCAATCTCCGGCCTTACGAGAGGAGACTACCAGTTGCAGCGGCACCGGCCCCACAGGACGAGGCCACAGAGACTTTGGCTGAGTTGGAAAGTGACCTAGAGCGTCTTACAGCAGACATACCGGAGACTACCATAGATGATATTCCAATCAGGCTTCAGCGCTATGTAGTCGGAGTCCCAGGACCTTTTAGGAGGTTCTTGTGTAGGGTAGCCCGTGCAGTGGTGTCATATAGAGATCATCACCAGTGATTGGATGGTCGTTTTGTAGACACATGTGACATTTTGGTTTTTTGTACTTATCATTTTTGCCGATCATAAGGTGTTTTTCAACCTATGATCGAAGACGATGTATTTTTTGACACACTCCTATATATATATCATTATTACCGGCTTATCTTGTAAATCATGTTATGGAATGGTTTTAAATTTACATGTATGATTATTGCAAATGTCTATTTAACATTCGAGAAGCAATTGCATCTGCTAATGTATTTAAAGACCTTGGAATATGTTGATATTCAATGTAATCAAACTCACGTTCCAAGAGACGCACTCTCAAAAATAACCTTAATAACACTGGATTTCTAATGGCATACACTCTATTAAGCTGTAATACAACGAGTTCAGAATCTAACCTCACTATCAAACTCCGAATCCCAAATGAAATAGATTCAGACAATAACTCAATCACTGCACTGTATTCGGCAATGTTGTTTGTTGTTTGACCGAGGCTTACCCCATGCATAGAAACTAACTCGTCAGAGGGCGAATAGATAACCCAAGCTGCGGAAGAGATATTCCGTGTACTACGACAAGCACCATCAGCGAAACCAATGTATGTTTGGAGAGGCATCGACATCTGCATCATCAAGAGTAAAACCAAGATAAGCAGAAATAATGACGAAAACACACTCTCTAAGCTAAGCACACTGTCTAAACTAACAAACACACCAGCTAGAAAGAAAAACTAACCTAACTAAAAATCTCCATACCCATCTTTTAAGCATAATACCTCTTTAGGTAAAGTCCATTTCTGGGTTTACCCAAAGAGTCCCCGTCAAAGTCTACCAGCTCATAGGCCCCTTTTGCTAGCTTTCGCTTGACAATATAGGGCCCATGCCACATAGGAACGAATTTTCCAGCACCTAATTTATCATTAGCTTGATCATATAATAACACTAGGTCTCCTTCCGAAAAATTTCGAGGGGTCACATTTCGATCATACTGAGCTTTCATACGTTTTGCGTGAGTCTCGATCGCCAATGCAGCATCACGTCGATTCTCATCTAATTGAGCTAAGTATAATAAACGCTTTTCCTCTTCGGAAGTAGCTGGAAGTAACTCGATGGCCATTTGCAGTGACGGGATTTCGCATTCAATGGGTAGCACAGCTTCCAAACCATAAACTAGTTGGAAAGGAGTGAACCCTGTTGATGTTTTCACTGAGGTTCGGTACGCCCAAAGCGCTGAAAATAACATGTTGTGCCAATTCGACCGATGAATACCAATGATTCGTCGGATCATGATAACTAAAACTTTGTTGATGGACTCAACCAGACCATTCGCTTGTGGATAATAAGGAGTTGAACTATCGTGACGCAAACCAAGCTGGCCTGTAAGTTCTGTCATCATAACGTTTCGAAAATGGCGCCCATGGTCAGTGATTATCGCTTGTGGGACACCAAACCTAGCAATTATATGATTGAATACGAAAATTGCAGCTGTCTTGCCGTCTGCCTCGAATGTAGGCATCGCCTCGGCCCACTTAGTAAAATAATCTACCGCAAGGATGATATACGCATGCCCCCCGGCCGAGTGAGGGTTACATGTAATAAAATCGATACCCCATTTGGCAAAAGGACCAACGGCAATTATAGGGTGGAGAGGAGCAGGTGGAGCGCGCATCTTTCGATCAAACACTTGACAGTTGTGGCATTTTCGGACCGCAGTAATACAATCTTTAAACAAGGACGGCCAGAAGTAGCCAGCGCGCAATATCTTTTGGGTTGTGGCATACCCAGACATATGACCGCCACACGCTCCAGAGTGACAGTCATTTAGAACCCTTTCAGCCTCTTCGTGAGTTAAGCAACGTCGAAAAATAGAGTCCGCCCCACGGCGATAAAGAGTATCTCCAATAATTTTGTATTGTTGGGACTGGAATCGAATTTTCCGACGTTCCGACTTTGAAGCTTCGGGCCGAAAGGATTGGGTCTGGAGATAGACGATGATATCCCCATACCACGGATCTAAAGTGCTGATTAGAAACAAAGATTCGTCCGCAATGGGCTCCTCTGCCACAGTTTCCGTGTCAGCACGCGGGAAGTCACACATTAACTCTGCAAAAACTAAAGATTTCTTAGACTTAGATTTCTCAAACTCCAAGTCGAACTCCTGCAGGATAACAATCCATTTAGAGTACTTGCCCCCTAGCAATTGTTTGGTCAAAATGTAGATCATAGGGTTGCAATCCGAAATGACTGTAGTTTTACGGAGTAAAATGTAGTGACGAAAACGTTGGACAGCTTGAACGGCTGCCAATGCCAATTTCTCCACATGTGAGTATTTTAGCTCAGTTGGATTTAACGTCCGACTAAGGTAATATATCACATGTTCCGTTCCGAATTCATCTTCCTGAACTAAGACCATTCCAATGGTGGAATGGGAGGCGAGATACAAAAAGTAATCCTGGTTGTAGTTGGGATGGGCATGGGTCAACGCGTGTTTGAGTGCATCAAAAGATTTCTGAGCTATCTCATCCCAAGAGAATTGAGCGTTCTGTTTCAACAACCGTGTAAAACCCTTTGTAACCTCGGCGTAGTTAGGAATGAATCGTCGTAAAAAGTTTGCTTTCCCCTGCAAACTTTGGAGTTGGCGAAGACTCGAAGGAGGAGGCAATTTGATGATAGCTTCTACCTTCGAGGGATCGACGCGAATGCCGGCTTTTGAAACTACAAATCCTAGCAATCGTCCCACTTCTATACAGAAGACACATTTGTGTGGGTTCAACCGAATACGATAATGCCTACACCTCATGAAGATTGCTCGTAAATGGACAAGGTGGTCAGCTCGATGTAATGAATGAGCAGGCAAATCATCGAGATACGGTTGCACAATGTGTTTGATGTCATGAAACGCATAAGACATCGCCCTTTGAAAAGTTGCTCCGGCATTCTTTAGCCCAAAAGGTAATTTGCAATAAGCAAATGTCCCCCATGGACAAATGAAAGCCGTTTTTGGTTGATCGGCAGGTAGAATATTGATTTGATTGTAACCGGAAAAACCGTCCATAAAGGAAAATATTTCACTGCCGGCACAATCATCAATGATTTGATCGATATAGGGTGTTGGGTAGTTGTCCTTTGGACAAGCTCGATTAATGTCCCTATAATCGATGCATATTCTTATTGTTCCCTGTTTTTTGTTAACCGGAACAATATTCGATACCCAATCCGTTAACGGGATCGGATAAATGAAACCTGCTTTCAACAGTTTTTCAACTTCTGCTTTAATTGCAGCAGCTTTTCGTGGGTGAATCTGACGCAAACGTTGCCGGACGGGTTTAGCATCCGGGTAAGTCTTGATCTCATGAACAACAATCGCGGGATCAATTCCTGGCATTTCCTCATAGGACCAGGCAAACACGTCGCGGAATTCTTGAAATAGGGCCTTGTATGTCTGAATTTCGTCATCTGTACACGAGGCACCTATATGAATGTTTTCAACAATTCCAGGCTTAACCGAAATGTCAATGGGAATAGTTCGAGAGATGTTTCCCAAATTCAGCTCTGAATCAGGATGTTTCATGGGATTCTGAGCTTCCTTGACATATTCAGCTGTAAAAATTGATGAGAAATCATTTTCAAAACGATCATCCTCAGGTAAAAACGAAGATCTATGATGGAGATCCTCCCATGGTAAATCATCTATACACAGGACTTCACGAAGTTGCTCGTCAGATGACACAACTTCGGGAAACGCTATTAACTCCGAGGTTGATGTGAAAAGTGATTCCTCACGGACCACATTCATTAGGTCGATTTTGGTTGAACACGGGTCGGTAAAAGACTGCACGGCTTCATAGGCAATTTCATATGGACTCAAAGGCATGAAATTACCAAATGAGTCTATTTCAGATTCAGAAGGAACGATCCAAGGATCGTCATAATAAATAGTGTCTGATGTAATCATATGAATGGTTGCAAATGAAGATGATGCGTTGAGTGGAGGAAAAGGAAAAGTTCCCAGTAAACCGGCATCTTTAACTAATCCTACTCCAACATCCTTATATGGGATAGTCGTTTTACCGACATGCTGAATACTCTCTGAAGAGGTTGGGTCGGATGAAAAGTAAGCCAGCTGGTCTATTGTTACGATCTTTCCATTATGTGGGAACTTTATTACTCGGAAGACCGATGAAACGACCGCTGTCATAGCGTAAGTCCAACTTCGACCCAAGAGAAGGTTGTAGTCTAGAGGGGCATCAACCACCTCCACATCTAGACTAACGGTTTTTCCTTCAACCCCTATAGGCAAATCCTGTAGAATGCCAAAAGGATGAAACCCACGGCCATCAAAGGCCTTAAGAATTGTCGGGGATTGATTTAGTGAAGGAGAACCAAGCGATCTCCAACACTGTATCGACATAATACACGTTGAAGCTCCCTCATCAATTACAGTCCGATGAATAGGCCTGTTTTTTACTATCACTGGGATCTGGAAAGCCATTTGATGAGGCAAACGCGGTGTACTATTTTCTAGATCAAAGATTATTAGGTTCGGGTCCTGAACATCAACAGCTCCTATAGCCGACAAAAGTAATTTGCGTTGTGCTGGGCATGATTGCAGCACTTCCAAAGCCGACATTGCTGAGGGTGAAACAGCTAAGTCCTCAACAATGTTATAATTCTGGGCCGCTCTCGCATGTGGATTGAAAGCAGACCTTCGAAGTACACCCTTGGCGGGCGGTTTGATTACTAAGTCTGGATTAGGTTTCTCGATCTGTAGTGGATCGGAACCGGGAGCTGAGGTTGATGGATTAGAATGAGAAGATTCTGCTTCTTTGCCATCAACAGGACTTTTACTACCATAATCTTGCGATCGAGTCGCAATCCTTACATGGGACATCATCAAAATGGGTTCTTCATTGGCACTCGAGGAAGAACCTATCATTTTGCTATCTTTTGGAAATGGATCCTTCAAGACAGCAGGAATTTGGGAACCTTTGACGATCTTTGCAACCTCTGCTCGATGAGGGCAGTCTCTTGTAAAGTGTTCCTCTTCACAAATAAGACAAGGATAACGAGGTTTGCGCTTTTCATCATTGGATTCCGCCTTTTCAGTTTTCTCCTTTGGAGTTTTGTCTGCTTTATTCTTCTTCTTCCCTTTCTTCTTCCCACCGGATTTTGATTTAGCCGTAGATGACTCTACAGCGTGAATATCGGCGGAGAGTTCAGCAGAAGAATCTCCTGTCGGGGAGTCTGGTAAGGTTATAATAGGAGAAGAATTCTTTGAGGATTTCTTCTTGCTTTTAGTGTTCACCGTACCAATCATGCCATCAGCGGCATGAGATCCCGAAGGAGCTGCAGCGATTTGATTTGACTTAGGAAGATCTGGGATCTTTTCGTGTAACGTACCTGACTGAGTATAAACTAAGTCAAGGTACTGTGCTTGAGCAATCACTTGCTCCTCAGTAACTACTCCGGCCTTAGCTACGTCTTCAGTAATCTTCGGTAACAATGATTTAACAAACCATTCAGCTAAGATCTGGTCCGGGATAAAAACTTTCACTAACCGCCTTCGACGTCTCCATTCATGAATATGATCGGAAATATAAGTGGACGTCGATTGCTTTAATGAAGTTAGTAACTCCGTGCCATTATCATATCTGACCGGCAACTGAAAATGAGTTAAAAACGAGGTAGCTAACTGGCTAAAATTATAAAAAGAGGCCCGTGGTAACTCAATGTACCACTTGGCCGCAAGACCAATGAGAGTGCGCTGGAAAAGACGTAAGCGGATCGAATCATCCGAGATGGAATTAGAGGCACACCAGAGGTGGTAAGTCATCACATGATTCGACGGGTCCTCTCCAGACTTACCCTCGAACTTGGGAATGTCACTGGGCAACTTATTCGGCATTGGCGGCCAAAACGGAAGATAATTAATTGGATCGTTCGTTAGGCGCGACAAGTCTGGTAAATCCAAAGTTGCGATAAACGGTAGCTGCCGATTAGGATCCCTAAAACTCTGGGTCACTATACCAGCCCCAGGAGGAGGATATCCAGGATAACTAGGAATAGGAATCGCGTTCGGGATATTGTATCCTCCTGGAAAACCAGGATTAACCGGACCGTACTGGGGTTGTTGTGGTTGTTGATAAGTGTACCCAGGATACGGTTGATACTGGTAAACTGGCTGCTGGACAGCAGGACCGAATTGGTACTGTCCCTGGTACGGTTGATAAGTGAATTGTGGTTGACTTGTGACAACCGTACTTAAACCAGGTTGTCCTACAGGCATCTGAACCGTAGTTTGAATCGTGGATCCAGACGATGGTAAAGATGTCTGAGGAGTAGATACAGGAACAGTAGAAACCGGAGCTGTCGATACTCCAGAAGTAAGTGGGGTAGATGGAACAGATGTTGCGGCAGTTGCAGCAGTCGTTTGAGATGGAGTACGAGGCGAAATAGGCCCAGACTGAGAAACTACCGAAGGTACAGAAGTTTGAATATTAGACTGGACTGGTTGCTGGGGTGAACCAGAAACTAAGGGTTGTCCAGTTTGAGATGACAACTGTACATTTGGCTGCAACACCTGTTGAACTTGCGATGGATCCCACACTATGTTCATTCCGGGGTATTGACCCATAACAGGTTGAGGATATTGAGATCCATAACCGGGTTGAGGGTAGGATTGATAATTGAAAGGTACATTTCCCGTACCTTGAACATAAGATTGACCTTGGGGTGGTTGGAAACCTTGGTTCGAGTACTGACCTTGGGGTAGATACCCTTGAGGCATGTACTGATACTGGGGTTGACCTTGAGGTATAAATTGATACTGGGGTTGACCTTGGGGTACATATTGAGTCTGGGGTTGACCTTGAGGAATGTAATGTACCGTAGGCACGTACTGTCCTTGAGGTTGCCCCCCAGATGCAAATTGTGTACCTTGAGGTTGCCCCCCAGGCGTTAATTGAGGCTGCCCCCCAGGCGGTAACTGGCCACCTTGAGGTTGAGAAGCGGGAATAGAACCTGACATCATAAGAATGTCTTCTACGCTCAACGGCTTTGCACCATTGCTTCCAGTGAATACCCTTTGTTCAATGGGTTGAGGAGATGCTCCCGAAAAAGTACCAGAAAGTGACTGATACCCAGAGGGAACAGAAGGACCGCCGTACAAAAAGGATTCAGGCGATTGAGTAAACATGGACGACTGACCTGACATATTTACGGGAGTATAAATACCCCTAGGTGGATAAGAAGCACGAGGTGGTGAAAAACTTAACCCTGAGTTGTCCAAATAATTAGTTAAAGAAAGATACCAAGTAGTACTTCTAGGTGGACTGTAAAAAATGGATTCACGCTCCCTTAGATCAATAGTAGGTTGATTTTCAGGGATAGGGATGCCTATTTCTTCTTCTGGAGCAAGTTCTTCAATAGCTATCAAACCAGAAGGAAGATTTTCGTGATGACTCTTTCTACCCTAGGTGAATTAGGAGCACTAGAAGTTGGAGAGACTAACCCCGATGTTGGAGTAACAGGTTCAGATATCTCAGGTTCTTCGCCTATATCACTAGTAGATGAAAAACTACCAGCAAGTTCGGAAACCGAAACAGCTTCAGGATTATAACCTGTTTCTAGAGTTTGGTAATCAGGATGAACAACCAACGAAGACTCTCCTTCTTCAGGTGACCCTACTTTACTGCCACTAGGAGTTACGAGGACTTTCAAACCTTCGTAATGGCCCGGGACTTCTTCAGGAGGTTGGCCCCGAAGTCTACGGACTTCCTCAACAAATCAGCCACGGTTACAACCTCAGGAGACTGGCCCCGAAGTCTACGGGACTGTCTTGGTAATTCAGCCACAGCTAAAAACTTTTAACTACTGCACACACAAACAAAGTAAAATCTCAAAGCAAACCGCCTAAAGTCTCTAAAGAACCAAACAAATTCGAATCACACGCCTAAAGAATCTAGGGCGTCAAACCACACACAAACAGTAACCTTCCGGACCGAAAACACTAGTTGGTGATGAAATCCAACATCGCAGAATTCAGTACAGAAGTGGCGGGTGGAACAGTTACCCCGGCAACCTGCTTAATGAATAGACTGGACCAAGTTCCTCCACTTTAACCGTCTCGAGTGAAGTGAACCCCCCAGAAAATCCAAGTGAGTCTAGCCGACGTCTGCTCCAGGTACAGTGGGATCTTCCCTCCACCGTCACCTTAGGAAGAATCCTAAAGATAATAGTCACTAAGGTCACCAACAACAACAAATATACCTGGGGGAACAGTCTACGATCCGATAGCACGCAAGGGCAGAGTAACAAGCTCAATCCCCTTGTCGGCTCCTTGACAATAATCCAAGGTTTACCGACAAGTGACCCCAGGCTCCTCGACAATGGTTAATCCGAGGTTTACCGTTTGTAGTACGTGCATATCTGGCGTCGTTCCCAATGAAGGAGGATTGATTCCCTCACTGGTTCGGACACGATCTCGTGCTTCTCCTTTAAGAGGAGCTTTCCCAGAGCATAAATGTAACAGTTGGATTTATCCTACCGCAAGATGAGCTACTTGTTTGTTTTTACTGTCTTGGAGAGTTAATTACTCTCCTACTCCAAGACACTAGCCTGATCTATATTGGTGTATCAGAGCCCTAGTAAATAAAAAGTTACTAAGTTAATTTTACTTTAAGCGTTAATTTTTATGGCTTTTCTTTAGGACAAAAGGTAGCGGAGATGAAACTGATGATGTGTAGACTCGACTCAAATCCACTAAAAAGATGCACCTAGGATGAAACAAAACAATCTTTCCTTTTCAATGAATTCCCTAGCTAAGAGAGTTGGAGAATGCAAAATTTATAAAGACAACTTTCTTGGCAATGAAAATCAAAGAAACAATCTCTTTATCTTTTCCAAAGCACACAACACATGACCACTAATTATTTCACGAAAACTTCCTTTCTCTTTTCAAAGACTTCAAATGCTACTAAAACAAACTTTCTTCAAAAGAGATTTTGTATTTTTTCCTATTTTAACAAAGCATGTAAAACTACTTAACAAAAATCAATTTTAAGATCTATGAAAATCTAAGAGAAATTTACCTAAAAGCAAATCTAATGAGGTAAAAGCCTACAAAATATAATTCCAGGTTGTTTTACTCAGTTACAATTCAACCAAGGACTAATTCATGCAGAATCATAAATCAGTCAAAAACAAAAATAAAAAACTCTTGTTCTTTTTCTTAAGAATGAAATTCACAGCTTAACAAACAAGCCTTCTCGAAATTCCGCAAAGAGACAACACAATGGTAGGTTTCTCACAAAGGTGGACTTTACGAATGGTCTAACTCCTAAGAAGACTGAAAAGACCAGGGATATCCAAGGTTTTTACAACTTCTAAAGCCAGAGTCACTACAAGACCAATACAAAAATCAAACCTAGGGCTAGAATTTCTATGAACTTCACTAAAACCCTTGATGCTAATGAAACAAGCTTAGATGAAAACTTTTGACAGGTAAACAGTGGATCTGGGCAGCAAAAAACAAGCTATAAACAAAATCTAATAGGAAAAAAGGAAAAAATTGAAATTTTCTAAACTTTTGACAGGGTACGCAGGCAGCCTGTTTGCACAGGTGCGGCCACGCTCTGTGTACAAAGCAGAAGTGCGTACAGGTACGCACTGTGCTTAACGCAGAGGGTGCGTACTGCTCTCAAAATCAAGAAAAATAAAAACTAACTCAACCCTAAGCTATTCCACCCAAATTCACAGTCAATCAGTCAAAAACTAGAAAGAAATCAGATTTTCTCAAATCAAAGTATCAATCAAAAGAGAAATCAATCAAATCCATGGATTCCCCAGCGGAGTCGCCATTTTTCATGCGGAAAGAGTCAATTTTGCGGACAAAACCGACCTCCCTAGAAAACAAGGTTTTTCTAGTGACAAACAAAACAATCAAGCACTATCTTTCCCTAAATATGCATTTAAAATAAAAGCAACCAGGTGTTTAAGGCTTACCTCTAGTCCAACGCTGTTTGTAGCAGCCAAGCCTCTTCGATCCAGATGAGCTCCTCCTCCTTGAAGCCTGCATTCACTAACAAGCAAACGATTACATAGCACCTGAATAACTCATATAATAAAACATATTCATCATAAAGACCAAGGAGTTTATGAAACAAATTATATATAACAACTTGTTGAGAAAAATGAACTTAATTGCATTAATTGGAAACAAAAGAAACCATTACAACCAGTGCCTTGGTGTTGTGCAGGTCCCTCCCAGGGTCCAGCAAGAGTTCTCCTTTACTTTGATCAGCTCACCCACTTCCAAATGAAGCTAAGAAAGGATTGGGATCTCTCCTCTCAAGCTCTAAAAGGGAGTCCTAATTTCAGCAGCATCTACTCTTAGGAATGTTCAGCTTTCAACCTCTCCTCCCTCTGGCCCAATGCCTGTATTTATAATGCTTTGGAGGAAGTTAATCAGGTCCACCATCAATGGGATAAGCCCCTCTTTAAAAGGGATAGCTCCCCTCTTCATGGGATAAGTTCCTCTTTCATTGGGATGCATGAACCATCTGGAGGCGCTCAATCCACGTCAAACCATCTTCTAGAATGCTCTAGAATCGACCACAAGTAAGTTTTTTGAAGTAAAACTTGCGCCTTTTGACCTTTACAGGAGTACGCACCCACCCCTTTACAGACAGAGCGTACAAGTACGCGGGTATTATGTACTTGAGGTGCATACACGCAGGTAAGAGTAAGAGAAACTGCGTAACCAGAGTTATATTGACTTTTAAAGGCTTTCTCTCTTTTTTGGAGTTTGACATGAGGAGCAGAGGTATAAGACTTGCCAAGGAGGACAGTATGGTTATTGATGGAGCCATACTGACTGTAAATAGTCATGGTGACAAATTTTAGTGTAACAGATTCAGGTCCTCTCCAGACTTACCTTCGAACTTGGGAATGTCACTGGGCAACTTATTCGGCATTGGCGGCCAAAACGGAAGATAATTAATTGGATCGTTCATTAGGCGCGACAAGTCTGGTAAATCCAAAGTTGCGATAAATGGTAGCTGCCGATTAGGATCCCTAAAACTCTGGGTCACTATACCAGCCCCAGGAGGAGGATATCCAGGACAACTAGGAATAGGAATCGTGTTCGGGATATTGTATCCTCCTGGAAAACCAGGATTAACCGGACCATACTGGGGTTGTTGTGGTTGTTGAAAAGTGTACCCAGGATACGGTTGATACTGGTAAACTGGCTATTGGACAACATGACCGAATTGGTACTGTCCCTGGTACGGTTGGTAAGTGAGTTGTGGTTGACTTGTAACAACCGTACTTAAATGAGGTTGTCCTACAGGCATCTGAACCGTAGTTTGAATCATGGATCCAGACGATGGTAAAGATGTCTGAGGAGTAGATATAGGAACAGTAGAAAACAGAGCTGTTGATACTCCAGAAGTAAGTGGGGTAGATGGAACAGATGTTGCGACAGTTGCAACAATCGTTTGAGATGGAGTACGAGGCGAAATAGGCCCAGACTGAGAAACTACCGAAGGTACAGAAGTTTGAATATTAGACTGGACTGGTTGCTGGAGTGAACCAGAAACTAAGAGTTGTCCAGTTTGAGATGACAACTGTACATTTGGCTGCAACACCTGTTGAACTTGCGATGGATCCCACACTATGTTCATTCCAGGGTATTGACCCATAACAGGTTGAGGATATTGAGATCCATAACCGAGTTGACAGTAGGATTGATAATTGAAAGGCACATTTCCCGTACCTTGAACATAAGATTGACCTTGGGGTGGTTGGAAACCTTAGTTCGAGTACTGACCTTGGGGCAGATACCCTTGAGGCATGTACTGATATTGGGGTTGACCTTGAGGTATAAATTGATACTGGGGTTGACCTTGGGGTACATATTGAGTCTGGGGTTGACCTTGAGGAATGTAATGTACCGTAGGCACGTACTGTCCTTGAGGTTGCCCCCCAGATGAAAATTGTGTACCTTGAGGTTGCCCCCCAGGCGTTAATTGAGGCTGCCCCCCAGGCGGTAACTGGCCACCTTGAGGTTGAGAAGCGGGGATAGAACCTGACATCATAAGAATGTCTTCTACGCTCAACGGCTTTGCACCATTGCTTCCAATGAATACCATTTGTTCAATGGGTTGAGGAGATACTCCCGAAAAAGTACCAGAAAGTGAATGATACCCAGAGGGAATAGAAGGACCGCCGTACAAAAAAGATTCAGGCGATTGAGTAAACATGGACGACTGACCTGACATATTTACGGGAGTATAAATACCCCTAGGTGGATAAGGAGCACGAGGTCGTGAAAAACTTAACCCTGAGTTGTCCAAATAATTTGTTAAAGAAAGATACCAAGTAGTACTTCTAGGTGGACTGTAAAAAATTGATTCACGCTCCCTTAGATCAATAGTAGGTTGATTTTCAGGGATAGGGATGCCTATTTCTTCTTCTGGAGCAAGTTCTTCAATAGCTATCAAACCGGAAGGAAGATTTTCGGTGATGACTCTTTCTACCCTAGGTGAATTAGGAGCACTAGAAGTTGGAGAGACTAACCCCGATGTGGGAGTAACAGGTTCAGATATCTCAGGTTCTTCGCCTATATCACTAGTATATGAAAAACTACCAGCAAGTTCGAAAACAGAAAAAGCTTCAGGATTATAACCTGTTTCTATAGTTTGGTAATCAGGATGAACAACCAACGAAGACTCTCCTTCAGGCGACCCTACTTTACTATCACTAGGAGTTACGAGGAATTTCAAACCTTCGTAATGGCCCAGGACTTATTCAGGAGGTTGGCCCCAAAGTCTACGGGACTTCCTCAACAAATCAGCCACAGTTACAACCTCAGGAGACTAGCCCCGAAGTCTACGGGACTGTCTTGGTAATTCAGCCACAGCTAAAAACTTTTAACTACTGCACACACAAACAAAGTAAAATCTCAAAGCAAACCGCCTAAAGTCTCTAAAGAACCAAACAAATTCGAATCACACGCCTAAAGAATCTAGGGCGTCAAACCACACACAAACAGTAACCTTCCGGACCGAAAACACTAGTTGGTGATGAAATCCAACATCGCAGAATTCAGTACATAAGTGGTGGGTGGAACAGTTACCCCGGCAACCTGCTTAATGAATAGACTGGACCAAGTTCCTCCACTTTAACCGTCTCGAGTGAAGCGAACCCCCTAGAAAATCCAAGTGAGTCTAGCCGACGTCTGCTCCAGTTACAGTGGGATCTTCCCTCCACCGTCACCTTAGGAAGAATCCTAAAGATAATAGTCACTAAGGTCACCAACAGCAACAAATATACCTGGGGGAACAGTCTACGATCCGATAGCACGCAAGGGCAGAGTAACAAGCTCAATCCCCTTGCCGGCTCCTTGACAATAATCCAAGGTTTATCGACAAGTGACCCCAGGCTCCTTGACAATGGTTAATCCGAGGTTTACCATTTATAGTACGTGCATATTTGGCGTCGTTCCCAATGAAGGAGGATTGATTCTCTCACTAGTTCGGACATGATCTCGTGCTCCTCCTTTAAGAGGAGCTTTCCTAGAGCATAAATGTAACAGTTGGATTTATCCTACCGCAAGATGAGCTACTTGTTTGTTTTTACTGTCTTGGAGAGTTAATTACTCTCCTACTCCAAGACACTAGCCTGATCTATATTGGTGTATCAGAGCCCTAGTAAATAAAAAGTTACAAAGTTAATTTTACTTTAAGCATTAATTTTTATGGCTTTTCTTTAGGACAAAAGGTAGCGGAGATGAAACTGATGATGTGTAGACTTGACTCAAATCCACTAAAAAGATGCACCTAGGATGAAACAAAACAATCTTTCCTTTTCAATGAATTCCCTAGCTAAGAGAGTTGGAGAATCCAAAATTTATAAAGACAACTTTCTTGGCAATGAAAATCAAAGAAATAATCTCTTTATCTTTTCCAAAGCACACAACACATGACCGCTAATTATTTCACGAAAACTTCCTTTCTCTTTTCAAAGACTTCAAATGCTACTAAAACAAACTTTCTTCAAAAGAGATTTTGTATTTTTTCCTATTTTAACAAAGCATGTAAAACTACTTAACAAAAATCAATTTTAAGATCTATGAAAATCTAAGAGAAATTTACCTAAAATCAAATCTAAAAGAAATTTACCTAAAAGCAAATCTAATGAGGTAAAAGCCTACAAAACATAATTCCATGTTGTTTTACTCAGTTACAATTCAACCAAGGACTAATTCATGCAGAATCATAAATCAATCAAAAACAAAAATAAAAAACTCCTGTTCTTTTTCTTAAGAATGAAATTCACAGCTTAACAAACAAGCCTTCTCGAAATTCCGCAAAGAGACAACACAATGGTAGGTTTCTCACAAAGGTGGACTTTACGAATGGTCTAACTTCTAAGAAGACTGAAAAGACCAGGGATATCCAAGGTTTTTACAACTTCTAAAGCCTGAGTCACTACAAGACCAATACAAAAATCAAACCTAGGGCTAGAATTTCTATGAACTTCACTAAAACCCTTGATGCTAATAAAACAAGCTTAGATGAAAACTTTTGACAGGTAAACAGTGGATCTGGGCCGCAAAAAACAAGCTATAAACAAAATCTAATAGGAAAAAAGGAAAAAATTGAAATTTTTTAAACTTTTGACAGGGTACGCAGGCAGCCTGTTTGCACAGGTGTGGCCACGCAGAGGGTGCGTACTGCTCTCAAAATCAAGAAAAATAAAAACTAACTCAACCCTAAGCTATTCCACCCGAATTCACAGTCAATCAGTAAAAAACTAGAAAGAAATCAAATTTTCTCAAATCAAAGTATCAATCAAAAGAGAAATCAATCAAATCCATGGATTCTCCAGCGGAGTCACCATTTTGTCATGCGGAAAGAGTCAATTTTACAGACAAAACTGACCTCCCTAGAAAACAAGGCTTTTCTAGTGACAAACAAAACAATCAAGCACTATATTTCCCCAAATATGCATTTAAAATAAAAGCAACCAGGTGTTTAAGGCTTACCTCTAGTCCAACGCTGTTTGTAGCAGCCAAGCCTCTTCGATCCAGATGAGCTTCTTCTCCTTGAAGCCTGCATTCACTAACAAGAAAACAATTACATAGCACCTGAATAACTCATATAATAAAACATATTCATCATAAAGACCAAGGAGTTTATGAAACAAATTATATATAACAACTTGTTGAGAAAAATGAACTTAATTGCATTAATTGGAAACAAAAGAAACCATTACAACCAGTGCCTTGGTGTTGTGCAGGTCCCTCCCAGGGTCCAGCAAGAGTTCTCCTTTACGTTGATCAGCTCACCCACTTCCAAATGAAGCTAATAAAGGATTGGGATCTCTCCTCTCAAGCTCTAAAAGGGAGTCCTAATTTCAGCAGCATCTATCCTTAGGAATGTTCAGCTTTCAACCTCCCCTCCCTCTGGCCCAATGCCTATATTTATAATGCTTTGGAGGAAGTTAATCAGGTCCACCATCAATGGAATAAGCCCCTCTTTCAAAGGGATAGCTCCCCTCTTCATGGGATAAGTTCCTCTTTCATTGGGATGCATGAACCATCTGGAGGCGCTCAATCCACGTCAAACCATCTTCTAGAATGCTCTAGAATCGACCACAAGTAAGTTTTTTGAAGTAAAACTTGCGCCTTTTGACCTTTACAGGAGTACGCACCCACCCCTTTACAGACCGAGCGTACAAGTACGCAAGTATTATGAACTTGAGGTGCGTACACGCAGGTAAGGGTAAGAGAAACTGCGTAACCAGAGTTATATTAATTTTTAAAGACTTTCTCTCTTTTTTGGAGTTTGACATGAGGAGCAGAGGTATAAGACTTGCCAAGGAGGATAGTATGGTTATTGATGGAGCCATACTGACTGCAAATAGTCATGGTGACAAATTTTAGTGCAACAGACATAATGGGAGTTTCTTCATGGCAGGAAAGCATGTTGGGTGCATTGTAGAGGTCCTCTAGGATCGTGGACAGGGAGTATAGGGACAGTGACAAAATGATGTGTAACAATGCGTCATTCATACAAAGGCTCCATGTTATCATCATATGTGATGTTTCCATGTGTCATAATTTGGTTGGGCCAATAGGGCTAGTAAATGTCATGTATCTTTGATACCAACCATTTATTGAAGTGTTATGAGTTTCATTGATTAGCTTAAAAGTTCCACACCACTTAAAAATGTTAAACAATGCACATGTTTGTGTGTCTGAGGACATTGATTTTTCTATCAATGGAGGATCTATCTTAAACATGCACACTTGTTAACAAATTTGGTATTTGGGATCTTTTTCCTAAAGTTTGGTCACTTAATTAATACGGAAACTTCATTTTGCAATAACTTCTCATCCGAGAGTAGTTTTTCCGAGAAGGATATATCATTGGAAAGGTATCGACGAGATCTACACAACCATGTTGTTTGTAGAATCATTTGAGCACCATAACTTCATAAAAAAGCTCAATAAACTTAAAAAAAAATTAGCTTGACCTTGTGAGAGTATGCATGATGTTGAGTTTTCATACTGCTTCCTAGGATTCATGAGTGATACAACTATTTTCTCAGACATTCCCTTTGATATCAATGACAACACAAAGTGCAACACTTTTAACTTCCCCACTACTCTATGTAGCCTACCACCTAAAGTGCTTTTCTATTTCCATTACTTTTTTCAAAAAGAATGAAATCAAAAAATATCATATGGGAGTTGTTGGTAGTAGTTGTAATTCATCCTAGTACTAGCCCCTATTCCCTAGTCATGATGGTCCTTAAAAAAGAACGAATTCAGAAAATGTGTGCCAATTTTAATCTCTCAACTACTTGATTGTCAAAGATCAATCTGTTATTATGGTCATTGATGACCTCTTAAATGAGTTACGTGGCACTTAGTTTTTCACAAAACTTGATCTTTAGTCCAATTACCATCAAATTCACATGAAGGAGGTATATATCCCTAAAACCTCTTTTCACACTCATAAAGGTCATTATGAGTTTTGGTGACGTCTTTTGGTCTTTCTAATGCACCTTCCACTTTTGCAAGCCTCGTGAACAAAATATCTCAACCCCTTTCTATGCCATTTTGTCCTGATCTTATATGCCAACAAACTTTACCAACTTAATAAAAACTACAACAATTTCTTGTTTTTTAAAGGTCGCACCGAATCACGATTTTCATGTCGATTTTGAAAAGTGTTGATGTAGCATCAACCTTTTTTTTGGAGAAGCATATTCTTCACACTTTAAATTTTTGTATATATTAAGTATGGATTTTTTTTTAAATTTTGTTGATTTTCATGCCGATTTTGAAAAGTGTTGATGTAACATTGACTCTTTTTTTAGGGGGAAGGGCATATTTCTAACACTTCAAAAAAAAATATGTATCAAGTATGGATATTTTTTTTAAATGTTGGTGATTTTCATGCTAATTTTGAAAAATGTTGATGCAACATCATCTTTTTTTTTGGTACATAATGTAGACACTTTAAATTTTCTTATGTCTTAAGTATGTGCATTTTTTTTTAAATATTGTCTATCTAACCAATTTTCAAGTTGTCTTATTTTTCTTCTTCTTTTTCATGAGATGTTTGTTTTGAAGAGTTTTTCAAGTTTGTATTTTTTGTTTTTCTTTGCAATGATTTTTTTAAATGAAAAATTCATGTTTTTCTGCAAAGTTAAAAAATATAATAATAATAATAAACCCAATATTTTCAAGTTAGGATTTTTTTATATAATTATTTATCGTTAGTTAATACTTCAATACATAAAATAATTATCACTAAAAAATAATAATTTTAAACACTTGAAAAAAAAATACACATTTTGCATATAAATATAATTTTATAAAATACACATTTTGAAACCTCTTCGCTAAAAATGTCATGTCAAATAAAATAATTTTGTGGAATTTTTTGAACAGAAAAAAAGAAGAAGAAGAAGTTGAAAAAAATAGTAAATTTTATGAATTTTATGTCCAAAAATGATAATATTTGAAGTTTTTCTCCCAAAAATAATTATTCGCATAAAATTTTAAGTAAAAAGAACAAACTAAAAAAAAAACAAGCAACTTAAAAAAAAAACAAAAACAACAACAACAAAAAAAATGTAAAAATATCTAAAACAAAAAAATGGGAGAAAGAAAAATGAAAGAAGAAAAAGGTAATAGCTTAGCAAAAAAATAAACAAATAATTATAACATTATAAAAATATATATATATATATATATATATATATATATATAGGTTTAAAAAAAATAATTATATGTGTGTGTATGTGTTTTATTAAAAAAGTAGAATAATAAAAAAACAAATAAATAAATATGTTAGACAAATATTTAGAAAAAATAATAATAATAATAATAAACATAACAAAATTAAAAAAATTAAAAAATGCAGGTGAGGTTGCTCCCTAACTAGGGCCAAGGGGCCACTAGCAAGGCATCTAGAATGGTGCACATGTTGCTCCAGCCACCCTGCCGACGACCCTTTGTCCCCAACTGGAAGGGGTGAATTGATACCCCTCCCGACCAAGGGCTAAAGGGTCGATGCATCACTCTAGCTGCATTGTCATCAGCTCTTTGGTCCCTACCAAGCAGGGCATATCGATGCCCTACTCAACCAGGGCCAAAGGGTTGCTAGCATGGCAGTTGGAGTCATGAGTGGACAACTCCAAACGCCATAGTGATAGCCCTTTGGCCCCCAGTTATGTGGGGTGTACATTCACCTACCAAGCCAAGGTGAAAGGGTCGCCAGCAAGGTGGGGTGCTACAACATCCCTATCAATGGCCCTTTGACCCTAGCCATGCAAGGGCATACCAATTCCCCACCTAGTCGAAACCAAAGGGATACTAGTAGGATGGCTAGAGTGGCAGGCAAGCCACTCCAATCACCTTGTCGATGACCCTTTGGCCACGACCGGGCAGGGCATCAATTTCAAAATATTTGTCGGGCTCAGTCAAGGCCAAAGGGTTGCCAACAGGGTAATTAGAGCAATGGGATATCACTCTAACCACTACGTCAGTGGCCCATTAGCCCCATTGGTTGAGAGATCAATTCCTAGAATTGACCTTTCCCTCAACTCTGTGCATTGAGGACAAGAGCTGAGGGTGGGGTCAATTCCAGGAATTGGCGAGGGAATTGACCCCCGTCCCTTTTTTTCACAAATTGTTTTGGCATTTTCAATTTTTTTTTTTTTTTTTTTAATGTTTTTTTAATATTTATTTTTTTAAATATAAATATCTTAGCCCACGAAGCATAGAATAGATGGTGATGGGTGTACTATTAAGACACTCCATGATGTAAAAGTTACCAGTTCGAAACTCCAGGAGAAAAAATCCAAGCATGTTAAGGGTTAGTGTGGTTCAAGCCAAGTGCGATCTCCGAGTGATTTTGAAAACTTATATGCCCCTAGATCGTGGTTTCTCAAGCCAAAAGTTAAATGTGAAATCATCTCAAGACTCACACAAGTTAGCAAACATATATATATATATATATATATATATATATATATATATATATATATTAATTATTTGATATTTTTTAATTTATTTTTTTTGTTAAATTTGTATTTTTCTATTAAAATATGTTTATTGTATCTGAATGGAGGAGTTTGTGAGAAGAGTTGTTCAGATATTTGTCTTCTAGATTGGTCACATGAATCATTTAAATTGTCAACATGTTTCTAACTAGCTAATGAGGTTCATCATCTAGACGATTAGATCTAATCATCTTGAGAATGAACCACATTAGCTAGTTCGAAACGCGTCGACAATTTAAATGATTTATGTGATGGCTTCGGAAGACATATTTTTAATTTATTTCATATTTTGTTTATTGGTGAGATAGATTTTATTTTTCATTTATTTTATTTATTTATTTTTATTTGTTTCTTCTTTTTTTCTCTCTTATGGGTTATGTTTCATTATTTTGAAAGAATATGGATGAATTTATTTTTACCTTTTTTACGTTTGAATTTTTATTTTTTGTTTTTTATTTTTTTATTTATTTTTTTACTTTTTTTTTTGACATTTTTTTTGTTCTTTTTTAATTTTATTTTTTTAATATTCTTTTTAGTTTTTATTTATTTATCTATTTATTTAACTTTTTTTGTTGTTGCAGGTGTTGTAATGATGTTCGACTAGCAACCCAAGTACACTATATGTTAATTTGATAATTGATTTTTGAGTTTTCATTAAAGTGCGTCAAGTCCACCCTTGCGTGTCAATTTGATAGTTAATTTTCAAGTTTTTGTTGCAATGTGTCAAGTTGTCGTAGGTTAATATTTTTAAAAAGTTATGCTTTGATCATTTTAAAAAAAATACGCTTGATATGGTGACTATTTGATTAGGTATTCATTTTTAAGGTTTTTTGTAGTCGTGATGTTTGGTCTAAAATTTCATGATTGAAATATGATGAAAATTTAAGTTTTTTGCATTCATGATATTTGGTTTTAATTCCATGACGAAAAATTGTTGAAATTTTAAGGTTTTTGAAATACTATGTGATTTTCTTGGATGCCTCAACAAAATTACACAATATCTAAACATCATATTGTTAACTGTGAAAATATGCATAATTTTAGGGTTTTTCGAAGTCATAATACTTTATCTTTAATGTCATGGTTGAAAAATGTGAAAATTTTAAGGTTTTTCGGAGTCATGAATATATCTTTAACTTCGTGATTGAAAATTGTTGTAATTTTAAGGCTTTTTGGACTTGTGATATTTTATCTTTAACACTATTTTCAAAAGCTATTAGAATTGTAAAGTTTTTCAAAGTCATAATATTTTATTTTTAATGTCATAGCTAAAAAATGTTAGAATATTAACCAAATAAAACGAAATTTTGATGCAGCATCAACACTTTTCGATTTCTAGGTGTCTTTTCATGTTTGTTGCACAAACATTTTAGTTTTTAAAGCCATTGTTAAAAAAACTTGGGATTTTAAAACAAACAAAAAAAACATTCGTGCGGCGTCAACACTTATCAACATTTTTCGTGTTCAGGGTGTTTTTTCATATTTTTGCACATAAAAACTTGGTTTTCACTTGCATGTGTAAAAAACCGTTGAAATTTTATCCAAAAAAAATATTGATGCAACATCACCACTTTTTCATTTTCGAGGTGTTTTTTCATGTTTTTTGTGCAAAAATAGGGGCTTTTTTGGGCTAGAGTTCTCATTTTGGGATTACAATTCTCATTAAGTTGGTAACTTTGTTTTCAATATTCAAAGGGTTACTTAAAATTTGGCTCTTCTAAGTCATCATAAGATCCACCTAGTCTTTCAAGTGTCCTACTTGAAGAAAGTTGTTATGTCCATTTATCATAGTACAAAATAACCTTCCTATACTAGATAGGGACAATTCCAATTGGTTGTAGTATGAGGTTGTTTTCAATAAATGTGAGCATTGTCTTCCCTAAGGCATGATTGAGGAATCATTGATTCAAAGGAAGGATACACAATTTGAAAATGATATATGGGAACCAGCAAAGGTTCTCCACTACTTTCCTCATCAGAAACATTAGGAGAACACATCTTTGTAAGGGGGAAGACATGTTAGGCTCTAACCCTAACTCCATTATTTAGGAGAATATGTTGTTACTTAATGTATTAGAGACATCAATAAGGTCCAAAAAGTAGTAGAGTATGAAATCAATACATGTGAGTTGTCCATATTAATGAAAATCCACTAATTAGTGGTTATTGCCTCATTAATGGATGCCCACTTGGTGGTTGGGGTTTTGGTTAGTTAGAAACTATATAGAGTAGTAAAAAATATGTAATTAGGCATCAAGCGAATAATAATTGTATTTCTAACTCTACTTACATGCAGGTTGTCCCATTGAAGAGATAAGGTAATATTGATCTATATTCTAAATATGAAGAAAGGTTTACTCATTAGTGTTGTTTTCATACTCTAATTTTGTATTATTTTCTTTTCATAATTATAATTATATCTATCTTATTTATATTGTTCTGTTTCATCTAGCAATGAACATGATATAGATGGATTATGATCTCTATGGCTTAGATGGATTATGATCAATTTTCCTAGCCTCATTAATGGAATCCCAATAGGTGATTAGGGTTTTTGTCAGTTAGAAGCTATATATGATAGTAGAAGCTATGTAATTAGGTGTCACGTGAATGATAACTATATTTGAAGCTCTAATTAGTTGAAGGTTGTCCCACTGAGGAGGTAACTAAGCATTGATCCCTGATACGAATATCAAGAAAGGCTTACTCACAATTATTGTTTCCATACCCTAATTCTATATTATTTTCTTTCTACAGATATATTTATATCTATATTGTTTAGATTGTTCTATTTCAACTAACAAGGGATATCACATAGATGGATTATGATTATGTACGATCATAATTACATAAGAATGAACATGTTTTAGATGAATTATACTCTTGCTAGAATTTAGTAGATTGATCTATAATTGAGGGAGTGAGGGTCCACACAATTCACCAATATGCATTATTGATTTAGAATAAAAAATATTGTTGTAGAAATTAATAGAAATTTGTTACTACTAATGAAATCGAACTAAAATAAAGAGATTACAAATTTCCTCTACCATTCTGTAGAATGGAAATCACAATTTAGAAACACATGAAATGACATGAAACTATTAAAACACCATAAGAACACAATGATTTATAAGGGAACCCAACTAGGAAAATCCCCTCCATTGTTTTTCATTAATCATATGAGAATGAGAAACTATTACTATTACAATGTCTTGCTTCAATCCTGAAGCACAACCTGCACTGTAAATTTGTTCCCCTACTCACTATCTTGCTCTGGCCAACACTTAGCTAATTCAAGGCCCAAAATTGTTCCTATTTCCTTGTGCAATCATGGAGAAAATTAGCTCCTAAAAGATAGGAATTTTCTCTTATTTTCTTGCACAATTCCCAAGGAATGGTTCACCTACTTAAACTCCAGGTATGTACACTCAACTAGTATACAATTGATAATTACAATGTGTATTTTCCTCCACTCCATCTAGGCATGTAGAAATTAGGTTGTAGATTTGCAACTGCTCGTGAAGTTTTAATCAAAATCACAGGACAAAAACCTACTCTACTACTTTGTGGAAATTAATTCACAATTTAGAACAAAATCTCAGACATTCAAGACAAAATAACACATATGAAACAAGTATTTTTATCTAGGGAAAGCAATCTGCTAAAAACCCCAATGTTTGCTTGCATTAATCTTATGAATAGAGATGTATTATAATTGTTTTGCTCAACTAAGCACACCCTGCAAGTGCATAACCTATCTTTGGTCATTGAAGGCCTATTACCTAGACTTAGTCAAAATTTCCCTCGTCTTGAGCTCCTATTTCCTTGCACTGGTCCTTGAGGATTTAGCCCCTATTATTTAGGAAATTTCTCAAATTTAATTGTACAATTCGTTAGGTTGATCATCTGACTGCATGCAACACATGTACACTGAAGACTAGTCTACAACTGATGTTACACTGCCTTGGAATCTCCACCTCAATTGGGTAACTGTAATTATCTTCATGCGCTAAATATTTTAGGGTGATTGATCAGTTAAGTGGATGATCACTGAGTTTGACTGACCTTCCACTAGTTCCTCCAAAGGTTGGAACTAGTTTAACTGAAAACAACATGAGATAACTGATGTTGACTACTACAAATTAGAAATCACACATGTTGAACTAAAAATAACTCCTCCAACTGGAATTTACTAAGTAAATTGGGTGACACAAGCCATGTCACACAAGTTAACATCATCCAAGTTGTCTGTTGATGTGGAAATTCGAATTTTCTCAATTTAATCAAGGAATATCAAATTGAGAATTTATTATTGAATTTTTCAACACTCCCTCTTAGAAATAAAGTTATTATCAACCACCCCTATCCTACATCTATGGAACTCGAAATTCCCTCTTGAGAAGGCCTTTGCCAAAATGTTAGCATCTTGTTCCTCTGTCAGAATGTGCTCCAACAACATTATCCGACTCTGTACAATGGTGATATCGGATATCTATATGGTTGGATTGATCATGAAAAAAAGGATTCTCAAAGATCTTGATGTAACTTTGATTGTCATAATAGATCACAGTCGGATCCATCATATGGCCAAACAATATAATAAGTATTTTTCTCACCCAAATTAGCTCACATGTTACTTGACTGGAAGCCATGTATTCTACTTCTGCCAAGATGAGTTCCATAGATCTTTGATTCCTGCTTTACCAAGAAACTGTTGCAGACCCAACACTGAAAATCCCACCTAATTTACTCTCTTGATCTGATGGACTTCTTGCCCAATCTACATCTGTGAAGCCACATAGCTTCACTCCCTTTGTTTGTATGTTCCATAGTCCAAACTGGGTATTGCCTCTAAGGTACCGTAGAAAATTCTTAGATGCCCTCCAAAATAATTTGGTTGGCCTAACCATAGCTTGGCTTAGCTGGTTGACTACATAGCACATATTCGGTCATGTGTTCACAAGATGCATTAGTGAAGCTGCCAACTATCAGTAAATAGTAGCATCCACTTCCTCACCTGAAGTGGCATCCTCTTTCCTCTAGTTGGTTGCTAGAGGTGTCTCCATGGGTTTGCAACTGTCCATGTGGAACCTTTGAAGTATCTCATTGGCATACTTTCCCTGAGAGACAAACAATTCCCCATTTCCTTTCCATACTTCCAATCCGAGGAAGTAGTGCATGAGACCCATGTCCTTCATTTCAAACTATCTTGCAAGGTCCTCCTTGCAAGATATGATAAGTTTTCCATCACCAACTAAAATCAAATCTTCAACATATAAGACAATAATCAACAATTTACCTTCTACCAAGATCTAATAGAGGTTTGCATCCGCTTCACTTTTGGTGAAGCACAAACTGGTGAGATAGTTATTGATCTTATTGTACCAAGCATGGGGTACTTGTTTGATACCATACAATTATTTCTTGAGTATGCATGCATGAGACTCTCGATCAGAAGTCTCAAATCCTTCTACTTGCTCGATATACACCTACTCCTCAATAACTCCATTGAGGAATGTTGTTTTTAAATCCATTTAGTGGATCTTCCAACCCATCTATTCATCTAGAGCAATAATTGATCTAATGGATGAGTACCTTGCTACATGAGAAAATTTCTCCTCATATTCAATCCCCCTCAACTTGAGAGTACCCCTTGGCCACAAATCTAGCCTTGTAATTTCCTATGCTTTTGTTTGTTGCATGATTTACCTTGAAGATCCATCTCCAACCCACAATTGATTTGTCTGTTGTTCTTTGGACCACTTCCCAAACATTTTTCCTTACAATGTATTCATATTCCTCCACCATTGCATCAACCCATGCAGGTTTATCTATTGCCTCCTCGAAAGAGGATGGCCCAGTCTCTACAAGCTTAGTTATTAGAGCCATGTAGCTAATGTAGTGATTTGTTGACCTTCTCTTCCTGCACTGATTTGAAGGATCACCCACATTCTCTCTCGCATCCTACACAAGTCTCTCAGCTTCCCTGGTCCTTTTTCATCCTTCTCTGGATGGTTCTTCTTGAGGTGTTGTTTCCACTCTATGCTCCTCAACTTATGGTTACTCCATAAATTCTTGAGGTTACTCCTTTTGAGCTAAAAGTTCTTATTTCGGTGGGATTTGAAGCACCCTCTCAAAGAAAACATGCATGGTTTTATCTTCATCAAATTTTACATCCCTTCATACAACTTGTTGGGCCTCAGTTTTGATCTTATTTTGCTTTGAGAAACTTACCTAACCACCCATTTATCCTTCATTTTCACTCCATCCATTCCATTTTAATGAATATTTGATGTCTAATCAGGTATTTAGCTTTAATTTGTCAATTTCTAAAGTTTTTATAAAAAGTTTGATTTTAAGTGCAATTTTGGCAATTTCAGAAATTCCCGTAATCACTTCATGGTTGATATGGATGCAGGCCACTTCAGCACGAATGGGATACATGAATGAAAAGCTTGGGAACTAGGACCAAGCCACCTATGCTTGGTTCCAACAGAACGAGCTTTATTATGCCTATTTGGAGCTAGTCAATCATGACTAGTCATCCAGAAATCCCATCTAAGTAGGGCAGTTTTGAGGTTCCATGATATTAGTCATATTTCTTGGGATGAGAGGAGTGGATTCGACTTGGATAGGTGGCTTAGAGTAGATAAGATTGTTAGAGTAAATGTAGATCAGTTGGTTTCATGAAACTCCTTATTTAAGAGCAACACTTTGATGGCTCAACACATTGACTTATGATACTTTTATGCTGTAATATTTTTGGTTTGAAGACTTAATTTGAAGACTTGTGTTACTCTCATTTTTGCTGCTCAATACATGGATGTGTTACTGATATAAAGCTTCTGATATCATCTTCAAAAGTGTGCAAGGCAAGGGTGGAGGGCCCCCACTCCAAGCTAAGTACACTTCCAAGTTAAACTAGTTTTATTTCATTGCAAATCTGGTTGATGGTAGCTTTAGTTTTTCAAAGTCTTATTTCAGATTGCTTTATGGTTATTCATAGTGATTGATTTCATTTGTTAATGGTTTATTCATCATCTAATTGAGTTGGAAAACAAGTGTTCAAGTTGGGCATTCCCTCTATGAAATGGTGAATCAGAACTAGTCCCTTTTGTTTACATGCAAATAGTTTGTTTCCATTTAGATTTATATCTTAAGATGAATGAGTTATGATGGAAAACTTTAAGTGTCTCTTAAGTTAAGAGCCTCTTTCATGTATAATTTATGCATCTTGAGTTTTTGGTTACAATCTCTAATTCATTAATTAATAACTGAGGTTGAAGTGGACTTCTTGAGTTCAAGAACCCTTTCAATGTTTTCTCTTTTGAGATGATTGAATTAGAGTTATTAGATATATTTTCTTTAGCTTTTAATCATTTATCTTTCAAGGTTTGGTTATACTAGATCTTCACAAATAGTGAATTTGCCTCAAAGAATAAACAACCCGGATTGATAGTAAATAATTGTGTTAGTTTAGGAACATAAATTAGCTCAACATTTTGGCGCCGTTGCCGGGGAGGCAAATATCGGCATAGTCAATAGAGAGATAAAATCCAAAATAAACAAAAACATTAGTTACATTTCATTTCTTTAATTATGTTTCTTTATGCCTAGAGTTAGAGATCCTCAAGGTAGATTTATCAAAAACCCCCCACAAGTAGAGATAGGATCATCACATACACCTGTTACTGGTAATCCAATCATTGAAGAACTGATTGAAAAACAAAGAAGTGGCCAAAGATTAACCTTGATTGAAAGGCAAACTTTGTCAGCTTGGGAGGCAAAGCAAAAATTCTCCACTTCCGGAAAACCAAAAGAGAAAGGGAAACAAATTGTTTTTCCATCCATCGATCCTCCTATCTTCCCACAACTTGAACCTCCACCTGAAATTGAAACAACTCAAACAATGGCAGAAGGACATGGATCCATTCATCTTAATGATGAAGAACAAAGAGCTGAAAATGAAAGACAAGAAAGAGAATGGAGGAGGAAGAGAGAGGAAGAAAGGAAACACGAAAATGATAGGAAGGTAGAAAATGACAGGAAAAGACAAGAAGATGGACTTGACCAAGAATCAACTTTTGGTTTCCCAATAATAGATACAAGTGCAATACTAGGAGAAGAAGTAAAAATGAAAAACATTCCACCTTCTGTGTTGCCAAACTTCTATGGAATGTCTACAGAAGATCCGGATTCATTCATGTTTGAATTCGATATCTTATGTAGAACATATGGCTATACTGATGATGTCCATAAGCTCCGTCTTTTTCCTGCAACATTAAAAGCAGCAGCCTTAAAATGGTTTATGGGTTTAGGAGAACAAACAATAGCCTCCTGGGATGATATGCGAACTGTCTTCCTTAAGAAATATCAGCCTTATTGTAGATCTAGAGATTCAAAGGAAGATGTGTTTAGAATGACATAGCAAGAAGATGAAAATCTAGAAGAATATTTAGAACGGTTTGCATATAATCTTCAGAAGTCTAAACAACATTCCCTAAATCAAGAAATTGTTCGCACAATCTTCCTCAAAGGTATAAGAGATGAATACCTTGACATTTTAAATGTAATGGGTAAAGGAGATATTTCAAATCTTCCATTTGATGAAATTGTCGAGTTATGTCAGAAATATTCTAGAGGAAGATCAAAAATCAGAAGAAGGGAAGTAAGTTCTAAAGCAGCAAAGTTAGCTGCAAGAGGGATAACAAGAGCTGAAATAGGAAGTCTATTGGAAAATTTCAAAACAGAGCTTTTGAGTACATTAGGGACACAAGTAGATGTGCTAAAGGCAAATAAGAAAAAGGAAGAACAAGAGCAAGCCTTAGCAATATTTTGTTCAAAATGTAAAAAGAAACATCCTTTGAGAGACTATCCTTTAGATAGCATTCAAGTGTGTGGTCTTTGTACAGGCAATCACTCCACAGAAAATTGTGTAACATTGAAAGACTTGCAAACTAATTCAATGGAAGAAATGCAAGGAGCAGAAGGTTTCTATTACGTTGCACCAAGAAGACCATGGCCACCTAGAATGCCTCAACCAAATCAGCAACAAATCCCTCAGCAAAACTATGCTTATCCATCTTATAATCCTTGGACCCCTCCAATGCCATGGCAAGCTTGGCCTCCACACCAATATCCACAACAACCTGCACAAGGTTGGAGGGGATATGGTTATAGAAACCAACAACCTCAACAGTCTCAACAATATCAACAACATTACCAGCAACAGTACCAACAGCCATTTTCATACCCACCATATCCTCCATCCATGCCATTTCCGCAACAAAATTCTTCATATCCATTCCAGCAGCACAATCCACCACCATTGTTAGCACAACCACAACAGTTACAGTTACCTTCAAATCAACCCAGACCAACGCAATTACCATCCCAACCAGTGGCAAATCCAAATAATAAAGCGGACAAATCTGCATATACAGTAGAGGAAGCAGCATATTATCCAGCATATTCAATTCTTCCTCTTTATGATGTCCATTTAAGGTCTGGAAAAGTACTTAAGAAGGATTCTCCTCCAATTATAGAAGAACCAGCTGAACAAGGAGAATCATCTGAAACAGCACAAACTAAGGAACAAAATCAGAAAGGAGCAAAAATTACACAAACACCACCTTATCCTGAAAGGTTGGTAGAACAATAAATTCAAAATCAAATAACCCTTCCTGAATTTGATATCTTAGATGAGTTAAAAAATGCATATGTTAAGATTCCTTTATTAAAAGCCATTAAATAAATACCGATATATGCAAAGACAATAAAGGAATTGTGCATTAGGAAAGAAAGAAAGAAAAAGGATCCTGCAACAATCCAAGTCATTGGTAAATTAGCAAGTCTCATGTCTACTCAAACTGTAATAGAAAAATATATTGATCCTGGTATCCCAATGGTTACCATATCAATAAATAATTTCTCTGTACCTAACACATTAATAGACTTGGGAGCAGCTATAAACGTAATGACAATGGAAACAATGAAAACTTTGCAATTAAACAACATTAGATCAACCTCAACAGTCTTGGAATTAGCAGATAGATCTAAGGTTGTTCCTGAAGGAATGTTAGAAGATATCATAGTTTCCTTGGATTCATGGGAATATCCAGTTGACTTCTTGATCTTGCAACCAAAGACAAACTTGGGAGGACATCCTCTGATATTAGGCAGACCATGGTTAGCCACTGCAGATGCCTTCATAGGATGCAGATCTGGAAGTATGATAATTTCACATGGAGATGAGAGGAAGCATGTCACTCTTTATTCACCTGCACAAACCACTTCTTTAGAATCAATACTTGAAACCCAGGAAAAGCAACAAACAAAAGCAGTTTTAAGTATCAATCAATTCTTTCATTTTAGAGAAGAGGAGGAGAATGAAGATCTGATGGACCTTTTTATCTCATAACCAAGCATTTCAAAGCAGCTTAGGAAAGTTCAATATGAAGCTGCAAATGAACTTTTGAATCAATGTTTTCAGGAAACATGTACTATTCGAACTTTGCAGAATTCTTTGGGAGACATCTTTCCTGTAAACACAATTAGCAACCCAATAATCAAAACAATTGAGGTACATCCTGGAAAACATTTAAATATTGGAAACCAGCTGCAATCAAAACAAGAACAAGAGGTAATTACATTACTACAGAAATACTCAAAAGCATTTGCCTAGGATTATACTGACATGCAAGGAATCCATCCTACCACATGTATCCACCACATCTATAGAGATGATAAACTTAAACCTGTTAGACAACCTCAACGAAGAATGAATCCTATGATGAAAGAAATAGTGAAAGAGGAATTGCAAAAACTGTTAAATGTTGGATTCATCTATCCTATTTCAGATAGTCAATGGGTTTCACCACTAGTTGTAGTACCAAAGAAAAATGGAAAATGGAGGGTATGTATAGATTATCGAGAATTAAACAAAGCTACCTTAAAAGAACATTTTCCTTTACCATTCATTGACCAGGTGCTAGATTCTTTGGCTGGAAAGAAATATTTCTCTTTCTTGGATGGGTTTAGTGGGTACAACCAGATTAGAATAGCAACAGAAGACCAAGACAAAACTACATTTACTTGCCCATGGGGAACCTATGCATATAATTTTTTGCCATTTGGTTTATGCAATGCACCTGCAACTTTTCAAAGAGCAGTGCTTGCGATATTTGCTGATCTAGTCCATGAATGTGTAGAAGTTTATATGGATGACTTCACAGTGTATGGAAACACATATGATGATTGTCTGAACAATCTTGAGAAAGTCTTGAAGCGATGTATCGAAACAAATATGTCATTAAGTAATGAAAAATTCTATATGATGTTAACAGAGGGTATAGTTCTGGGACACCATATTTCCGGCTCCGGAATTAAGGTGGATCCAGCCAAAATTCAAGTCCTAGTTAACTTAATGCCACCTACAACTCAAAAGGAGGTTAGAAGTTTCTTGGGCTATGCGGGCTATTACAGACGATTCATAGAAAACTTCAGCAAAATAGCTCAACCCCTGTTTAAATTATTAGCAAAAGATGTTGAATTCCAATGGACGAATAGCTGTCAGAATGCTTTTCAAATTTTAAAAGATAAGCTGTCAGTAGCACCCATACTTCGAGGACCAAATTGGTCTTTGCCTTTTCATATTTCCACTGACGCATCAGATACTGCAATAGGTGCCTCTTTGGGGCAGAAAGAAAATTTGTTCAACTAGGCAATATACTTTATCAGTAAAAATTTGACACCTGCAGAAACAAATTATACAGTCACCGAAAAGGAAATGTTAGCCATCATACATGCAGTAAACAAATTCAGGCATTACATCACAGGATATCAAGCTTTTATTCACACAGATCACTCAGCAATAAAATACTTGATGAACAAACCCATCACTAATGGACGAATTACTAGATGGCTCCTGTTATTGCAATAATTTAACATTACAATCCAAGACCGGCCAGGTAAAGAAAACCAGGTGGTTGACTTTCTGTCCCGCATACAATCACCTGAAGACCCAAATCCTGTGATAGACAACTTCCCTGATGAACATCTGTTTGCCATAACAGTTAAAACACCTTGGTTTGCAGATATTGCTAATTATTTGTCATCTGGAAAATTTCCAACTCAATTCACTAGCAAGCAAAGAAAGAAAATTGTTAGAGAAAGTTCTAGGTACAGCTGGGTGAATGGTGATTTGTTTTATACTGGTTCAGATCTAATGATTAGAAAGTGTGTGCGTGAAGATGAAATACTAGATATTCTCAGGGCATGTCATGACGAACCATGTGGTGGTCATTTTGCAGACAAACGAACAGCATATAAAGTGCTGCAACTCAGCTATTACTGGCCATCTGTCTTCAAGGATTCTAAGGCATATGTCAAGTAATGTGACAGTTGCCAAAGAATAGGGAGACCCATCATGTCAGATGAAATGCCGCTCAAACCGCAGGTCCTCATTGAGCCATTTGAGCAGTGGGCACTTGATTTTGTTGGACCCATTAATCCACCATCAAATGGAAAAAGGTACATACTCGTGTGCACGGACTATGTAACCAAATGGGTGGAAGCCAAAGCAGTGAGCAGAGCGACAGAGGACACAGTGGTTACCTTCCTCTTTGAAGAAATTTTTGTAAGATATGGAGTACCAAGACAAATAGTGACAGATCAAGGAACGCAATTTACCTCAAAGTTAGTGCGGGATCTGACAGAGAAATATAAGATAAAGCATAGGAAGTCTACTCCATATCACCCTCAAGAAAATGGTCAGGTAGAATCCACAAACAAGGTCTTAGAAACTATCATGACTAAGACAGTGCAGCTGAATAGAAAAGATTGGTCTGAAAAGTTGAAGGATGCATTATGGGCCTACAGAATCACATGGAAAAACACAACTGGTTTTAGTCCATACCAGTTGGTCTATGGGAAAGAAGCCTTGTTGCCTATCGAATTTCATATACAAACCTATAGACTAGCAGCAGAATTGGGCATGGACCTGACTGAAGCACAACAACAAAGGATCATGGAACTTAACCAATTGGACGAACATCGTCAACAAGCAGTTGAACAGACAGCATTAATACAGCAACAGAGAATCAAATGGCATGATAGATACATTAAGACAAAGACATTTCATAAGGGAGACTGGGCCTTATTATTTGACTCCAAATTCAAGGATTTCAAAGCGAAGTTTACAACACACTGGCTAGGGCCATATGAAATCGAGGAGATCTTTGATAATGGAGCAGTGAAGATAAAGACCGTTGACCAGGACCCCACCTCATTTGTTGTAAATGGTCATAGGCTGAAAGTTTATCATCAGCCTATTAGTAAAGAGACATTCATGAAACAACTAGTAGAAGAATCAGGACTGGAAATTATGGCTCTGCCATCTTCTAGTTCGGAAAAATAATAAAAAAAATAAAAAAAACATAAAAAAAAAAAGAGAAAAAGATATATGAAAAAAAACAAAACATAAAAAATAATTGGTTTTCTGGTGAAAACCAGGCAACAGGAACCATGCAAACTTGAATTCATAGGGGAAAACCAGGGAAACCTGGACTCTATGAATTCTATATTCTTGTTTTACTATTCTTACACAATTTCAATGCAGGACCTTTCCACAATTGACTTGAGGACAAGTCAAACATTCAGCAAGGGAGAGTCTTGTAGCAAGCTTTTAGCTGCCACAGCTAAGGGATTGTGTTGTCCACTTTGGACCTGAAGCAAACTTGTTGCAGCAGAACCAGATCAGAGCCGACACAATATACCAGAAGCATTGCAGAGGGACCTGAGATGAAATAGTATTGCAGTGGGACCTGAAGCAAACTAGTTGCAACAGATCAAATCATTCTAGAAGCATTGCAGAGGGACCTGAAAGGAAAACATTATTTAAAGGGACCTGAACAATTCAAGAAATGGAGCATAGTGAACAAGAAGCAGTAATAAAAGTCTACTTTTCATCTATCCATAACATTTTGGATTCCATTCCACCTAGACAAATAACATTCAACATTCCACCTGTACAAACAACATTCAAGGGAGTATATTCATAGCCATTTTGTGCTTGAAATTCAATTTTTTTTTTAGAAACTTCTAGTTTTGATCTAATTGAAGTTAGTATCTGCAAATATTCATTAATATTCATTCCCAATATATACCCCACATTCCCTATTCATATTCCATTTCATTCACACACATTTCCTATACATATTTTTATAACCCTAGGTATTTTCCTTAAACGCAAAAAGATCAAACTGGGACAACTCTTTTCACCTGCACATGAACTCAGAGCATTAGAATGATTATAATTTTAAACATGACCCCAATGGTCATTTTAAAATTATAAAGCTATGTTATAAAAGATATGCGCTATATAAGTCAAAAGAAACAAGAAGAGCATTAAACATAAGTTAGTGGAGGCCGTAAATATGTGTTATATAAGTAAAAAAGCATTAAACATAAGTTAGTGGAAATGCTTATAAAGTTTATATATGAGCGCTAAAGTTATTTTCCAAATATACTTTAGCCATATGGAGATGCTTATATACACAAATCAAATGCGCATATAACATAGTTATAAAGGGTAATGGAATGATACATAGTGGAGGCCGTAAGCATTCAAATACGATGGTGAGAGAGGATGATATTTAAACAAGTTATGGCAAATATATTTCAAAAGCACCAAACTATGGTATAACATTTAAAATGCAAAGGTTATGAAGTTAAACCATAAGCTTTGGGCGCATATCGTAAGGAATGCAAGGAATATTATTTGCAACCAGCCGAATGATAATAATCAAATATCATTGCAATGAAGGGCACGACGGTGGCCATAATCAACAAACGTTGCAGCAATGAATAAAACGATAGACCATAAGCGCCACGCAGGCCAACACACAGGTACGGTTGTGACACGGTGTTATGGCAGTTTATGGGTATTGGATGATGGAGCGGCGGAAGATATGCGTATGAAACAACCATACGGCCATCCTCATGACTCAGTCGGGCGACTGAGTCAATGAGGACGGCCATGTAACCACGCATAACAGCACCAATGAATGAAGCGCAGGGTACAGCAGAGAAACGGTCATAAACCAACCTCCCCTGCGCTGTTCAAACCACAATTCCTCATTGCCATAGCTCAGAAAATTGTGTTTGAAGCCGAAACATAGTAAAAGGAGAAAGGAGTGTATTGAGGTGATTTTAAAGACAAAATCTGAGTCGTATGAGTGGAGAAAGCCGAGTTTTGCAAGCAAACAAGGTAAGACTGGAGTTTATTTCGCTCGGCGACTGTAGATAGGTATGAGTCCTCGCCATTAACTCACAGATTTTGTTGCTTTGCCACCAGTTCGACTGACCGAAGAAGGAGGGATTTGAAGTGCATGTTTGCATCCCACACGGCCAGTAACAGTCAGGTAACACTAAAACCGGGATAACTCCAAGTGTGCAGCATGTATGGATAAACTAAACAGATTTTTATGCGTAAATTATGGTGTAGAAACAGTGGTCAATCGCCCAGCATTTAAGTTTTAAACATTGCATGCATAACACGATAGTCATTTTGAGTTAAATATGGAATATGAAGCCGTAAACTCGGAGAGTTAGTTTGAGTAGGAAAAGTAAGAAGCGTTAAAGGCTATTTATGTACGCACTGCTTGTTTACTGTTGTTTCATATTCCTTTTTGTTGTGCGCAATTGTCATTGGCTGCCAACAGAGGAACGCATTAAATCACGGAGTGTTGTCATATGTGTGTTGAACGTGTTATCACCTAGAACTGCAGTCACATGTACATAAATTTTGTCCAAAAAAATTTCATTGTCAAAAATGGGTGTCAAATGGTTGTTGTCTTATGTTTACTACTTAGGGGTCATGTTTCTAAAGGATATTGATGTGAATCATTTTCAAATACCGTTAGTCATCCTCCATCATGATTGCATAAGACATGTCTTATCTTGTATACATCATTGGTCCTTTCCGCATTTTCGCAGCGCAGTTTTATTGGTTGATTTTGCAGCGCAATGATGTTTTAGCCTTTTCGCAGCGCGTCAGTATCCAGCCATTTCGTAGCGCATTTTTCTAATTTATAACTATCTGCGCTACGAAATCGTGGATTCGGGGATTTTGCAGCGCAGATTCTTAAAGTGTCATGTCTAGGGATGAGTCATTGTGTCCATCCGGTTATTGTCAGTTGGCGTTCTTTCCAAGCAATTATGAGCCATCACTCCACCAATAGGTTCATAGCCACGCACATAAAAATCATTCAAACGGTTTTGTCATGCATGGTTGTGTTATGATGTTTGTTAATGATGCATAAACTGACCCGCTTGGATGATAAGACAATTGAAGTGCAAATGAGCCCGAGTTTCTTCTTCAAGAGAGCCTGATTGCAAGTGAGCCTGCGTTCTAAAATTTGAATTTGCCATTTGAGTTGAGGCTGGTGGTGTTTCTTTGTGCGAAAGATTTCAAAAGCAGAATGGAGAAGAAGGAGCATCGGTCTGGAAGATGCCCAGAACAGAGGTAATTGAAGTATTGACCAAAACAGTGGAGGCAGTCAAGCATAAAGACAAGAACAGAAAGGTTATTATTACCCAAGAAGGAAATGTTATAGCCATAAAGAACCAAGCGGGAGCAGCAAAAGATGAAGTTGTCCAGGTGAAGAATGTTACTAAGGAGCTTGCAGTTAGATATGCCAACTATCGAAGAGCTATGTTAAAAGGTAGCAAAAACCTAGTGGGTCAGGTAGATTCAGTGGCTGATGTGTATACATGGACGGTTCCAGCCCTCAAGCAAGCTAAACTCATTAGAAAAATGAACATGAGCCTGAGAGCTGAAAACAAAGCCTTAAAGAAGGAGGTTGCAAATTTGAAGATACAGCTAGGTCAACTAGCTCACTGATTTGAAGAAAAAGGTGCCATTCTTAGTTTTGGTCAATTTTGTTTAAGCTCCATTATTTTGAAGTCATTTAAGTCTCTGACACCTGTAGAAGAAGTCTAAAGAGTCATAAGTTCAAGCAAAAGACGCCTTAATGTAAATATACTTTGTTTTAGCAAAAACAGCAGTTTCGTAGCGCGCTACGAAACTGCTGTAGGTGTTGTTTTATGATGAAAACAAAGAGTTTAATGATGAGATCAGCAAATTTTTGAAGGAAACGCCTAAGGAACATAAGGGAGACCACTTGAGGCTATCCTAGCTATTCAGAGAATGACAAGTGTGCCTTTTTTAAAAGGTGAAATATTTTGTCTTTAGTGAAAGCTTTGATAAAGGTACTTTATTACCGGTTGTTGGGGTTCTGATAGGAAATGCATACGGAGATTTTGGTTTATACACATGTTCAATCAACAAGGCTTCCAGCACATTGGGGAATATGTTGATGCTCATAGTTTTTGAGGAATTAAAGGGCTGGGAACATGTTACTTAATTTGTGAAGAATGATGGGAGACAAGTACCGGGAAAACAGGGGACTTATCTTGATGATTAATGAACCATCAACGCATCCAGTATCCAAAGCCAGCTTGTTCATTGCATTCTCCTCTAAGCTATCTCGGCCAAAACAAAAAGAAGACAGGTGTCAAGAATCAAGAAGGAATCATGCTACGAGGAGGACAGAATTTGATTTTTGATTAAATTAGGACTCTTTGTAATTACAGTTCAGCACTTGATGTATTTAATGAATTAGTTAAACAATAGATAGGAGTAGTTAATAGCAGTCTTTGATCTCCCCTCATGCTGGAGGAGGAAGCTCAAGGTGGTTAAGAATGTATCCCTATATATAGATCAAACTTGGATGTAATGGGGGTTGGATGTTTTTGGAGAAGACTGTTTTGGTTTATGTATAGCAGATTTCAGTAATGCAAATGACTGTTGTTTCTTCTCAGGATTCACAATAGATCTTATTGTTCAAATGTATGATGGTTTATTCTCTTTAATGTTCTTTTACAGTTTGGTTAATGCATAATCACTCAGAACTCATGAATCATGCTCTGACTTCCTGTATGCTTAGGCAAACTGTGTTTCATGTAAGTTATGTTTGAACATTAGATGTAAAGTGCCCTGATTTCTATGAAAGGATAGTGTTATTGTTTACTGAGATATTAGTGACTCCATAAGCCCAATGGGAAGCAATTCTGTCCAGCCAGTACATTTTTCATGTGTCTTGTAAGAGTTAGCCATCTTGTTCAATATCAATAACCTATGAGAGAGCCCTCTCGAACTAAGGAGGCTAAGCCTTAGTTAAAAGCTTGGTTTGAAACAGTTACACAGAGTCTTACTGATTGGCAGCCTTCAGTACCTGATTTTGTGATAACAGAACGCATTAAAACAGATTGTTGAGCGTTGTTGTATGTGTATGGGCTGCCAAACCGAGAAACGCATTGGTATATGCCGAGAGGGGTGGATTGTCAAATGTAAAACAGAGAAATGCTGTAGATTGCGCACATTTCAAATGCATTCATGCCTTAATGCGCCCCTGTGTATTGAAATTTTAATGTATTTGTGCCATATACAGAGGATTGAAATGCGTAGGAGTGCCTGCATACATGCTATGTTGACTGCAGAACTGAGTTGAATGTCAAAATTTGCATTGTTTGTGTCTTGAGGCCGAGAGTTTTTATAGTCTGTGTTTTTTTTTTTTTTAATTGTTTGACATTTGTTATAAGCAGTGAGAATGATGAGGCCGAGCGCATGTGATTAGTCCTCTAGGCTTATAACTCTGTCAATTGAATCCATGTGCAGTATTTGCTATATAACACAGTCATATTTTTGTGAAAAAATGATGAAATGGATAGGCCGAGAATGTTCTGGAGTATTTGTTGAGAGGCCGAGAGTAATTTGCCACATTATACAGTCATTTTTTTTAGAATTTGTTGAAAGGCCGAGAGCAATTTGTTGCATTACACAATCATTTTTTAAAAAAAATGATAAAATGGGATTAGGCAGAGAATGTTTTTGAGGATCTGTTGAGAGGCCGAGAGCAAAATTTTTCAAGTTTTTTTGTTTAAATACACAGTAACGCATGTTATTTTGAGCTAAGAAAACATGGTTATTGCTGCATGTGTATTTAATTTTCAAAAACAAACAGAGAACAGTGTATTGATAGAAGATATTCAGGTGTTGTTTGCCTTAAACAGGGAATTGAAACAGAGTTTGTGCAGAGGAAAGACAGCAGAGGTTAAAGAGGACAGAGTCAAACAGATTAAAGTTGAGTCAGAGGGGGAAGGTAAGCCTCATTGCTTCTACAATTTCATTTAAAAACAATAGTCATAATTTTTGTTAAAATGAAGTTAGTAACAGCAGAGGATTATATTGATTGGTTCACAGAAATCATGACAAACCGGGTAGAACCAAGATTTCAAATAGAAAGCTGGGGAAAAGAAACTGTAGAAAAACTGTATCAGTCAGGGATGATAGGATTTCTACAGAAGTTTAATGGCCATTCTGAGCAGATAACTAAAGATTTCATCAATAATTTCAGCCAAGACCAAACTCAAGTAGGAGAAATCATTGTCCCCGTAACTCAAGAGTACTTATCCAAAGCCTTAGAGTTGCCAATGATAGGGGAAAAGTATCATAAAGGTTTACACTTCAAGGAGAAAGCGTGGACTTTCTTCCTCGAGAAGAACCGAAAAGGGACATTTGATAGAACTAAAGGGATACCCAGGGAGTGGTTTAATGAACCATGGGGGGAACTGGTCTTGGTTATTCAAAAATTCTTGACTTGTGATCATGGATACAACATTGCTCACTTATATCATGTTAGATTACTACAGCATATCAAAGGGGATGATAGGATTAACTTACCATATTTCCTATACAAAAGTCTTGTGAAAATGATTGAAACAGTGAAACAAGAGCATAGGCCAAGGGCAGCACAGATATATCATCAGGGGTTAATTAAAATCTTAGTGGAACACCAGGTGAAATCAAAGGGCCTAGAATGGAAAGAATTCATGCATAAAAATCATTTTACTGAACAGCTTATTGATATACAGGACAAAGTAGAGCAGGAAAACAGAAGCATGATGAATTCTCCCCTATATCCAAGAACAAGAGCTAGAAATATGGCCATGCATGAGACTGAAACATCTGTTATGTCTATTCCTAGGAATAGAAATTCTATAAAAAGAAGTAGAAGCATATTCTCCTAGAAAACCAGAAGAACAGGATATAGCACAAGAACCCCTTGAAAGGGATTCCATATATGATAATGATGCAGGAGAATCATTAATGAAAACCACCCAGGATTTTGAAAAGGAAATTAATTTGGCCAAAATCCAAAACTTAACTGATCAGATAGAAATAAGAAAAATTGTGGAAAAGCAATTAAAATCAGAGAATAAGGCACAGAAAAAGGACAATGCAAATCTAATGAAAACAAATGAAAAGTTACAAGAAGAAATAAGCAGGTTGAAAAGGACAAATGAATTGCTTTCCAAACAGGCATTCCAATGGTTAAAGGACAAAAATATGTGGCAAGCTAAATATGAAAAATAAAAGGTTAAAGCAGCAATGTTAAAGGCAAAGCAGGAATCAGAATTTGATTGTTTGAACAGGGAAACAGCTACAGGTACAGCATCCACTTCAGAGGGCAGAAGGTCCAAGAGAAGCAAGCAAGCATGGGGGCATGCTTGATCATAAGCATGGGAGAGATGTTGGGCCTCAGTTTTGATTTTATTTTGCTTTGAGAAACTTACCTAACCACCCATTTATCCTTCATTTTCACTCCATCCATTCCATTTTAATGAATATTTGATGTCTAATTAGGTATTTAGCTTTAATTTGTCAATTTCTAAAGTTTTTATAAAAAGTTTGATTTTAAGTGCAATTTTGGCAATTTCAGAAATTCCCGTAATCACTTCATGGTTGATATGGATGCAGGCCACTTCAGCACGAAAGGGATACATGAATGAAAAGCTTGGGAACTAGGACCAAGCCACCTATGCTTGGTTCCAACAGAACGAGCTTTATTATGCCTATTTGGAGCTAGTCAATCATGACTAGTCATCCAGAAATCCCATCTAAGTAGGGCAGTTTTGAGATTCCATGATATTAGTCATATTTCTTGGGATGAGAGGAGTGGATTCGACTTGGATAGGTGGCTTAGAGTAGATAATATTGTTATATTAAATGTAGATCAGTTGGTTTCATGAAACTCCTTATTTAAGAGCCACACTTTGATGGCTCAACACATTGACTTATGATACTTTTATGCTGTAATATTTTTGGTTTGAAGACTTAATTTGAAGACTTGTGTTACTCTCATTTTTTCTGCTCAATAAATGGATGTGTGAATGATATAAAGCTTCTGATATCATCTTCAAAAGTGTGCAAGGCAAGGGTGGAGGGCCCCCACTCCAAGCTAAGTACACTTCCAAGTTAAACTAGTTTTATTTCATTGCAAATCTGGTTGATGGTAGCTTTAGTTTTTCAAAGTCTTATTTCAGATTGCTTTATGGTTATTCATAGTGATTGATTTCATTTGTTAATGGTTTATTCATCATCTAATTGAGTTGGAAAACAAGTGTTCAAGTTGGGCATTCCCTCTATGAAATGGTGAATCAGAACTAGTCTCTTTTGTTTACATGCAAATAGTTTGTTTACATTTAGATTTATATCTTAAGATGAATGAGTTATGATGGAAAACTTTAAGTGTCTCTTAAGTTAAGAGCCTCTTTCATGTATAATTTATGCATCTTGAGTTTTTGGTTACAATCTCTAATTCATTAAGTAATAACTGAGGTGGAAGTGGACTTCTTGAGTTCAAGAACCCTTTCAATGTTTTCTCTTTTGAGTTGATTGAATTAGAGTTATTAGATATATTTTCTTTAGCTTTTAATCATTTATCTTTCAAGGTTTGGTTATATTAGATCTTCACAAATAGTGAATTTGCCTCAAAGAATAAACAACCCGGATTGATAGTAAATAATTGTGTTAGTTTAGGAACATAAATTAGCTCAACACAACTATCATTATAAGGGATGTAAAGTACACATGGTAGTTGTGGGGGGGTTTTGTGCAAGCCATAAATACCCCAATTTTGTTGTCATCTCTAGCTTCTTCCTTGATTCTTTGGAGACATGGTAGTAAATAGAGCCTCCAAAAGTCCTGAAGTGTGACACATCTGACTTTCTCCCTAAGAAAACCTCATCTAGTGTAATCATGCCCAGAATCTGATGAGGACTTTGGTTCTGCAAATAGACTATTGTGTTCCATGCCTCATCCCACAAATGCATAGGTAGGCCTTGATCATGCGACAATGCCCTCTCTTCTCCCACAATGCTACAATTATTTCTCTCAGCGACCCCATTTTTATGTGGGTTGTGGGGTGTTGTCAAATATCATTGAATTCCTTCTTTTGTAGAGAAATTTTTAAATTCATTCGACACGTACTCACCTCCATTATCGCTCTTGAAAGCCTTCACCTTCTTGCCCATTTCTTTCTCAACTAGTGCCTCGAATTCTATGAACTTGGAGAATATCTCATCCTTCTTCTACATGAAGAAAATCCAGCACTTGCGTGAGAAGGCATCAATAAAAATGACAAAATATTTATGCCTGGCAGTGGAGGTTGTCGAGAAAGTTCCAAAGAAATCAGACCGGATCCTTTCAAGGATTGCATGTGCATGTGCTTTTGTTGGATTTTGTGTACTTCCGCAAGGTACATCCTTTGTATACATCTTGCTGATGAAGTGCTCCTTTGGGGAGGCATGTGGTTATTTGTTGCATGATATTTAGAGCGCCATGATGCAAATGTCCAAGTATTGTATGCCAAAGTTCATCGACATCGTAGCTCTGCATCTTCTCTGCCTTTGTTCTCAATGAAGTAGAATCCTCTACATCTATATTTTGTATAGGTTCTACACACGAACCTTGATCTGCTTCACCTATGTGTCACAAGAATGTATTTCCTTTGTTGAAGATTACATCATAACCACGGTCTTCCAAAACTGCAATAGAGACAAGATTTTGCTTTAGGCCCGAAATGAACATGACTTCCTTGATCCTTAGGGGGGATCCTAACTCCCTCTAAAAGGTGATTGTACCAATCCTGGTTGTGCTATACCTTCTGTGTTCCCCCATCTCGATGTGCATTTATAAATATTTCTTCTCCAGATCACTGAAAAAGTCTTTATTCCCTGCCATGTGGAACGATGCACTTGAGTCTAGGTACCACATGCTTCCCATCATTGTGCTAGCCATGCATGTAATGAGGGTAAATTCAAGCTTAAATTTTGAAGCCAAAGCTTCATTTGCTTCTCCTCCTAAGGTCTTCTTTATTGTCTTCTTCTGTGGACACTTCGTGGCATAGTGCCTGAATTCATGACAATGGAAGCATTTTATTTTTGAAAATTATTTTTTCTTTCCCCCTTGACTGGGTTTTGGTTTGGATTGGGATTTCTTCCTTTTCCCTTCTTTTCCTTTCCATCCAATCCAAATTTTTATTCATCCTCACCCTTGGATGAAGTCCCGTCTTTGGTATTCCATTTTATTTCCTCCTATACAAAATCATACCATAAGCGCTCCCAATTCGGTAGCTTCTCCCTCCCGTTCACTGAATCTTGATAGTTATGCCAGCTCTTGGGAAGGCCCAAAACGGCTAGGATTACCAAATCATCTTCAGGGATAGTAACACCAACCCCACCCAATTCATCATGGCATTATGTGAACCTGCTCAGATACTGTGGTATAATGTCATTCTTCTGCATCTTGAATCTTGATACTTCAAGGTTTATCCTTGAGCGCTAGCTTCTTGTGGTCACTACTATTCTTGAACAATTATGTCAGTTATTTCCACATTGCGAATGAAGTTTCTTTTCCATGGAGATTCGAGACAATATGATCTCATACTCCCTCCGAGATTATTCTCCTCGCATTGGCTACATCTATCTTCCATGTGCAAGGTCCTAGACATCAGTTGTTGGTGCTCTTGGAATACTTGACTTGATATATTCAAGTAATCGATTGTCATCCAATATTTCCTCCATGTGGTCCTTCCATGCAAGCAACTTTGAGGTGCCCTCTAAGGCATACTCTAGCATTAGTACATTGAAGGCCATATTCTCAGGTCTGAAGAAATCATGTTACATTGATCTTCAAATTCGAACCTCTGAGAACCAATTTCAAAATTCCTGATCTAATTTGAATAATGCTCTGATACCATGTATAAATTAGGTTGTAAATTTACAGCTTATCATGAAGTTTTAATCAAAATCACAAGATGAAAACCTACTTTATTGCTCTGCGGAAATTAATTCACAATTTAGAACAAAAATCTTAGACAAGCAGGAAGAAATAACACACATGCAACAAGTATTTTTATCTGGGGAAAGAAATCTACTAAAAAACCCAATGTTTGCTTGCATTATTCAAATGAATAGAGATTTATTACAATTTATTTTCTCAACAAAGCACACCCTACAAGTGCATAACCTATCTCTTTGCTCATTGAAGGCCTCTGACCCAGACTTAGTCAATTTTTTCCTTGGCTTGAGCTCCTATTTCCTTGCGGTGTTCCTTGATGAATTAGCCCCTATTATTTAGGAAATTACTCAAATTGAATTGTGCAATTCCTTAGGCTTATCATCTGAATTCATACAACACATGTACACTCAATACTGGTCTAGAACCGATGTTACACTAGTTGAGCACCCAAAATAGCTATTGATGCCTTAGAGCTTCACTCCCTCTGTCCTCTTGTACCATAATCCATACTCATTTATGTCTCTAAGGTACCTCACCAGATGCTTTTCTTACTTCTAATACAATTTGGTAGGCTTCACCATGGCTTGACTCAACCTATTAACTGCATAGCGTATGTTGGGCCTTTTGTTCACCATATATGTCAAGAAACCCACAAGATGCCTGTAGATGGTAGCATCTACTACCTCTCTTGAAGAGGCATCCTCCTTCCTCTAGTTTGTAGTTATAGAAGTGTCCATAGGCTTGCATTTCTCCATGTGAAATCTCCAAAGTATTTCAAAGGAATACTTCCCTTAACTCTCAAACAAATCACCATCACCCTGCCATACTTCTAGCCCAAGGAAGTAATGCATCAAGCCCATTTCCTTCATCTCAAATTATCTCGCAAGGTCCTCCATGCAAAACTAGATCAACTACTTATCCCCTATAAGTATCAAGTCATCAACATACAAAACCAAGATAAGCAGCTTTCCATCCACCACAATGTGATAGATATTGGCATTTGCTTCAATGTTGGTGAAGCCAAATCCACTAAGATATGTTTCAATCTAAGTGTACCATGCTCGTGGTTCTTGTTTGACACCATACAAGGCTCTCCTAAGTCTACACACATGTGTCTCCCTATTATATTTCTCAAATCCCTCTGCTTTCTCTATGTAAATGTCTTCCTCAACAACACCATGGAGAAAGGAAATCTTCACATCCATCTGATGGATCTTCCACCCCATTTACACGCTAATGATAGAATGGTTCTAATCAAGAAATATCTTTTTATTGGGGAAAATCTTTCCTCATAGTCCATTCCCTCTACCTAATAGAAGCCTTTGTTCACAAATATGGCCTTGTACTTCTTGATGCTCCCATCATTTGTATACTTCACTTTGTAGATCCATCTAGAACCAACAATTGACTTATTCTTTGGTCTTGGAACCACCTCCCATACATTTTTCTTCATGATGTAGTCATATTCCACCATGGCATCAACCCACACTGGTTGAGAAACTACTTCCTCAAATGAAGAAGTATTTTTCTCAATGAGTTATGTCATGAGAGACATATACCCAATGTACATTTCTGGTGACCTCCTCTACATGTGTTGAGATGTATGAGGTCCCACATGCTCCCATGCATCATGTACCAATCTATCATCTTCTCTGGTTCTCTTCCTCCCCTCTCTGGAATATTTTGGTTGAGTGGGTGCCTCCACTCAACCTCTTGTCTGCTCCTCCATTTGTGGTTGCTCCACAACATTCTAAAGCTCTGTCTGAGGCTCCTCCTTAGGAACTAGAACCTCCTCCTCTGGTGGAATACTCATCTCTCACTATAGAGAGCATCTCATAGCCTTATCCTCATCAATTTGACATCTCTCCTCAATACTGTCACCTTGAGTGAGGGAAAATACACCCTATAGTTAATGTGTTGTCTTTGTGTATCCTACAAAGACTCCCATATTAGTTATAGGCTTGAGTTTCTTCCTTCTCTCCTTGGATACATGCAAATACGTAGTAGCTCCAAAAATTCTAAAATGAGGTACATCTAGATTTCTCTGAGAGAAAGCTTCTTCGAGTGTGATCATGCCAAGTATTCTATGAGGACTCTTGTTCTACAAATAAACTGTGGTGTTGCATGCCTCTACCCATAGATGTAATGGCAGCCCCGGATCATGCAACATGGATCTTGTTGCTCCCACTATGCTTCTTCTTTTCCTTTCATCCACCCCATTTTGTTGTAGGTTATGGGTTGCTATCAATTCTCTTATAATACCCTCTTTGGCACAAAATACCTTGAAGGTGATAGAAACATATTCTCCTCAATTGTCACTTCTTATGGCTTTCAATATCTGACCAGTCTCCTTTTCAGCCAATGCTTTGAATTCAACAAATTTTGAGAAAAAATCATCCTTCTTCCACATGAATAAGATCCAAAATTTTCTAGAAAATTCATCAACAAAAAATACATAATACCTATGTTTCGTTGTATAGGTTGTAGAAAATGGTCCACATACATCATAGTGGACTCGCTCCTAGATTTCTCTAGCTTTGTCATCTCGGCCCTGGAAGGTTGATTTGACATATTTCCCCAATGTGCAACCCTTGGAGACATCATGTTGGTCAAGGGTGCATTTTTGGAGACTGGTGGTAATCTATTGCATGAATTTTAAGGCCCCATGGTGTGAGTGTCCCGTGCACCTATGCCAGAGTTCTCCAACATCTTAACTCTACACCTTTTCTGCATGATACATAGTGCAACATAAGCTTCCACCTCAATTTTGTAGAGATTCTTCACTCGAACTCCAATCTGTTTCACTTTCTCAGTAGCTACATGTCTCAAAAAGGATTTCCCCTTACTGAAAACAACATCATATCCACAATCCTCCAATACAGTTATAGAGATCAGGTTCTTATTCAGCCTAAGTACATACATGACATCTTTTAGATGAATATGGGAGCCTGACCCTCTCTTAAACATTACAATATCGATTCCTTTGGTAATGTACCGACCATCATCCCCAATTTCTATGTGCTTATGAAGATCCTTCTCCTCTAGGATACTAAAGAATTATTTGCATCATATCATATGGAACAAAGCACCTAAATATAGATACCACACACTCCCCATTACGGTGTCTGCCATGCATGTAATCAGGGTGAAGTCTAATTCGAATTGTGAGGCAAGTGCTTCACCTCTTCTTTTTCAGACACTTTGTTGCATAGTGACCAAATTCGTGGTAGCGAAAACATTTTATCTTGATTAGGTCCTTATTCTTCCCATTCTGCTAGCTGGACTCTATCTTGTTTTGGGCCTTCTTTCCCTTCATAGCCAAAGAAAAATGATTTTCCTCCTCATGTTGGATGTTAGTCCATCTCTGTTGTTTCGTTGAATTTCTTCTTGCACCAGATCAGACCAAAGTCTCTCCCAATTTGGTAATTTTTCCTTTCCATTTACAGAGTCCCAGTAGATGTTCTAAGATTTTAGAAGGCCTAGGAGAACTAGGCTCACTAGTTCTGAAGAGGGAATGTTTTCTCCAACTCCTCCAAGCTCATCTCGATATTGAGTGAAACTAGAGAGATAATGTGGAATGGTTTCTCCTTTCTGCATGTGGATGTTTCTGAGCTTGTCCCTCAATGCCAATTTCCTAGAATCACTACCATTTTTGAATAGCTTAGTGAAGGTCTTCCACATAGAAAAGGGAGTCTCCTTTCCATGTAACTTCAATATTATGTGGTCTCTCACACCCTCTAGGATGATCCTCCTAGCTTTGTGGTATCCTTCTTTCACTGGGCTAACTGTTGTGCATCTAATATTGTTGGCCTTGGAATGTAATTTTTGGTGTACTCTAGCACACCATTATCATCAAGCATTTCTTCCATCATGTCCTTCTAGGCTATGAAATTTGACATTCCCTCAAGTGAATACTCCAATCTCAATTTTTTGAAATAAATTTTCCCACGTGGAAGAAAATTGCTTCACTGAAACTGCAAATCAAAATCTCTAAAGAAGAGGCCATATAGATTAGTTTCTAGTGTGATTTTTACTCTGATACCATGTAGAAATTAATAGAAATTTTATACTAGTGATGAAATCGAACTAAAATCAAGATATTACAAATTTCCTCTTAATGAGCACTAGTATTGCAGCAAGAATGCTGCAACTCCTGGGGCTACCAACTTTACTTTATCAACCCGGTGTTCATACAAAATTGGAGGTGACGTTGTTGTATACATAAGCAGATGCAATGGGTCCACTCTTTTTCACTGTTGAGCTAGCGATAGACCAATATGGTTTCTCAAACCTGCCTTCTATTGATTCAGAAGAAGTTTGATTACCAATGAAGAAAGGGGAATTTTACCCTAATTAGAAGAATGGAAATATTGTCTACTGCAGTAATGAAAGACTAAAATAAATGCTTTAAACACACCACTCATCTAACTACTTGTTAAGAGATCTTGCTTTAGAAGAATTCTAAGCTAACATGTGTGTAATCCTAACTATCCTAGGCATGCAATCTGAAAAATAACCAAACATTTTACTGTTGTGCATATGAATGAACATAATAACTCTTTTTCATTTTTGTCCTTTTTTTGTGAAAATGTGAATGCTAAATATTCTTGGTGATGTGGCAAGTGCGTTAGAAGGGGTTGTGAAAGGTTAGATGTCTTGGGAGGCAAGTGGGGGTCTTCTCCTATCTTCCTGTATGCTTTTTCCACAAATCGGCCTCAAAACAGGCCACTATAGGTCATCCTACAGGATGTCCTAATGATTCCTACAGGATGTCCTAATGATTCCTACAGGATGTCTTAATACTCCTACAGGATCCCCTATATTCCTAAAGGATTTGGCCGAGAACAATAGGATTGATTTGGAAGGTGGTATATGGCTTAGGGAAGTTGAAGGGTGGAAGAAATAAGGCAAGGGAGTGGCTAGGACTTCTTCAGATTTCACAACAGAGTTTGTAAGATGGTTGGATTTTCTCAACAAACCTGGAAAGTTGTTCTTATGGGATGATGAATTGGTTGATGGACTTAGTGGAATTTGGTGATCATGGATGGATGAGGTTAGGCTGGGGTTGCTGACATGAGATCTTCCTGCACTATTGAAATCTCATGCACACATACATCACTAGCATTTACCCAAGAATCATGTCAAACAAAGAAAATTTCTAATCAACATAAGAAACGTAAATCCATTATTGAGTTGCCTAGTTCGTGCATGGAAATACTTGTAGAATATTGTCAAACATTATGAGATCTAATACAAAGTTGGAGATATCAGAATGACAACTGAAACCTATTCTTGAATGTTGGGTTGTGTTATATTCTTTCCATGACTAGCCCACGTAGTTAATCGGGGGGTTAGAGGGGGGGCAGAGCCCCCCCTTCGTTGTGCTGATTGCATAGCGGGGGGGGTCACAGGGGATTTGAGGGCTACAGGGGATTTTTGTTTTGGAACCTATGTTAGGTTGGGTGAACCCACCTATGGTTTTGTGCATGATTTTCACACATGCTTTTGGACGCGATGGTTTTCACTCCATGGTTTTGGAGGCGATGGATTGCATTCCATGGTATTGGATGCTTCGGCATGTATAAATATGTATTATAACATTGAAAGGAACATAATGAAAAATCAAGCTGATAGTCCCGGTTTTGGGATCCAGGGGAAAATCTCTGTGTATATGTGTTTTATGTGTTATGCACTCACATTGTTTATTTTATGTGTTTTATGATTCGTATGCAGGTAATTTTTGTATGGGGTTAAAACCTATATTTGGTATCAGAGTTGTTTTGGCTTCAAGAGGACGCCTTTGTTGCTGAGGGGTTTCGCTCAAGCCTGTGGTAGATGTTGTTCAGTGGGAGATCTGCGAGATCGATTCTAATGGTGAGAGAAGATGGCGAGCAATGGAAAGATAGAGATCGAGAAATTTAATGGTCAGAGTTTTGAGTTGTGGAAACTCAAGATGGAGGATTTGTTGGTGGATAGAGATTAGTGGATCGCGGTAAATCCGAGTACTAACGTGAGTGTTCGATGAAGAATGGAAGAAGTTGGATCGGAAGGCAAAGACCACAATATGATTGTGCGTCTCAGATTCAGTATTGTTGAATGTATCAGGGGAAGCTACGACGAAGACTTTGTGGGATAAGTTAGGGACTTTGTACCAATTTAAGTCTCTGGTGAATAAACTATTCCTACAGAAAAATCTATATAACCTGAGGATGAAAGATGGAGACTTGGTTACAGAGCATCTAAACGCATTTAATACTATGGTAAGTTAGTTAGAATATGTTGATATTAAAATTTCAGATGAAGATAAGTGCATCAGTTTGTTGTGTTCTCTACCAGATTCGTGGGATAGGCTGGTTATTGCAATAGGTAGCAATGCAACTGCCTTGCAGTATGATGAAATAGTCTCATCCTTGCTAACGGAGGAGATGAGATGGAAAAATATGGAGAGACGGAATGGTGATGCCTTGTTTGTACAAGGATGGTCCCAAAACAGAAACAAAAATAATTCATCGAGTGGGAGATCTAAATCTAGAGGGAGATCTAAATCTCCAGGAAAACCTATAAAGGTGGTGTGCTGGAAATGTGAAAAGGAAGGGCACTACAAAAGGGATTGTAAATCTAGAGCTCCTAATAAAGGAAAGGGATCTAATGATGCTCCTTCTACAGAGGTGAAAACCACCTCAAATGGAGGTATGGATGTGTACTTGGCTTCTTCAAGTACACATGTAGATCATGAGGCATGGTTGATTGAATCAGGTGCATCCTTTCACTTCACTCCCCATAGAGAGTGGTTCTGCGAGTATGAGAAATACAATGGTGGTGATGTCTTCTTAGGGGATGATAGGAAGGCTAGAATCATTGGTCGTGGAAAAGTAAACTTGAATTTGCAAGGTGGAAGGGTTAGAACACTTCCAGGTGTTCTGCGTATTCCTACATTGGCCAAAAATCTGATTTCTGTAAGAAAGTTGGATAATGCAGGTGTAAAAATAGTGTTCGAGAAGGATACCTACAAGATGATTCGGGGAGCACTGGTATTGATGCGGGGGGTTCGGATTGGAACTCTGTACAAGCTACAAGGTAGCATGGTTGTTGATGGGTGCAACAGTTCTGTCGTTCCTAAAAGTGGAGTAGAAAATCTAGTGGTCTCTGGAGAGAAGACCATGATGTGGCATCAAAGGCTTGGACATATTGGAGAGAACGACCTTCGAATAATTCATGGTAAAGGTACGGTAGAAGGTATGAGTAATAGCTCTTTGGATTTTGATTTCTGTGAAAATTGTGTATATGGGAAGCAGAATCGGGTGAGTTTCTCCTCTGGTGGTAAGAGGGCGAAACATATATTAGAGCTTGTGCATAGTGATGTGTTTGTACCTATGAAGGCTCCATCACTAGGTAAGTCTATGTAATATGTATCATTTATAGATGACTTCTCAAGGAATACATGGTTATATTTCCTTAAGAATAAATCTGAAGTCTTTGACAGATTTAAAGAATTCAAGGCTTTGGTGGAAAACCAGACATAGAAGAAGATAAAGGTGTTGAGGACAGATAACGGTGGAGAGTTTTGCAGTAAGGAATTTGAAGAATTATGTACTTAGTGTGGTATAGCACAGCAGAAGACTACTCCATATACACCTGAGCAAAATGGAGTTGCAGAAAGAATGAACAAGACGTTGATGGAAAGGGCAAGAAGCATGCTCAGTGGTGCTGGATTAGGATAGGAATTCTGGACAGAGCGGTGGAGACAGCATGTTACCTGGTCAACAGATCACCTTCATCAGCATTGGAGGATAAAACTCCACAAGAGGTATGGACTGGTAAGAAACCCTCTCTTTCACATCTAAGGGTATTTGGATGTGATGCATATGTACATGTTCCAAAGGTAAAATGAACCAAGTTGGATAGTAAATCTGAAAAGTGCATCTTTATTGGGTATAAGGATGGTTTAAAGGGTTATAATATTTGGAACCCAGTAACAAGGAAGGTTGTGTGCAGCTGAGATGTGGTGTTCAGAGAGGTGAAAAATGTTATTAAACATGAAGTCCAACCAAAGGAACTTGAGAAGATAGAGCTTGAACTAAAGGAGGAAGAATTAGACTCTATAGCAAAGGAGGAATCAGAAGATGAAGAGCCACAAACTCCGGGTGTGAGAAGATCAGTTTGAGAAAGAAGGCAGCCATAAAGGTATAGTCCATCTACTTTCTGTTTAAATTTTGCTTGATCTATTACTGATGATGGTCCCAGAACTGTGAAGGAAGTAGTAGATTCAGAGGATGGAAAACTCTGGAAAAAGGCCATGGTTGATGAAATGGCATCTTTGCACAAAAATGAGGCTTGGGATCTGGTGGAGCTGCTGGCTGGAAGGAAACCCATTGGCAGCAAATGGGTGTTCAAGAAGAAGACAAATGCAGAAGGAAAGGTGGAGAAATACAAAGCTTGGTTGGGAGCAAAAGGTTATTCCCAGGTGTCGGGAATTGATTTTGGTGATATTTTTTCTCCTTTTGCCAATGTAACTTCTATTAGATTACTTTTATCTGTTGTTGCTGCTTTTGATTTTGAGGTAGAACAGATGGATGTGAAGACAACATTTCTTCATGGGGATTTGGAAGAGGAAATCTACATGAAGAAACCTGAAGGCTTTGCAGTGAAGGGGAATAAAGAACTGGTATGCAAGTTAAAGAAGTCTCTGTATGGGTTAAAACAGTCACCAAGGATGTGGTATCAGAAATTTGATACATTTATACGGGGACTTGGCTTCACGAGAAGCAAAGCAGATCATTGTGTGTATTTTAAATTAATTGTTGACCATGTTATTTATTTGGTCTTGTATGTGGATGATATGTTGCTGAATGGAAATGACAAAGGAATTATCCAGGATTTGAAGACCCAATTTTCCTACAAATTCAACATGAAAGATCTTGGTGCTGCAAACTATATTTTGGGCATGGAAATTAAAAGAGATCAGGCAAAGAGGAAGCTCTGGCTAAACCAAAGGAAGTATGTCGAGACAATATTGCAAAGATTTAATATGCAGGATAGTAAACCGGTGAAGGTTCCTATTCCTGTAGGTGTAAATTTATCTGCTGAATAGTGTCCCAAGACACAAGAAGAGGAAGAGGACATGTCCCGTGTTCCATATGCAAGTGCAGTCGGTAGCCTGATGTATGCAATGGTCTGTACTAGACCAGACATTGCACATGTAGTGGGAGTATTGAGCAAGTTTATTTCAAAACCAGGAAAGGAGCATTGGACAGCAGTGAAGCAGGTTTTCAAGTATTTGCGTCGCACTAGTGATTATGGCTTGTGATACCAAGGAATACTAGGATTGGACATAGTGTTGGATATTCGTGGCTTTGTTGATGTAGACTGGGCTAGAAATCTGGATCAGAGAAGATCTATAAGTGGGTATGTGTTTAACCTATTTGGAGGTGAAGTTAGTTAGATGAGTAAGAAACAATCTGTAGTGGCACTATCAACTACAGAGGCAGAATACATGGCAGCCACTCATACAAGAAAGGAAGTAGTTTGGTTGCAGAGATTGTGTTCAAGTATGGGGTTAATACAAGGAGCTATAAGGATAGACTGTGACAGCTAAAGTGTAATTTTCTTGGCAAAGAAACCTGCATATCATTCAAAGACAAAGCACATTGATGTTTAGTATCACTTTGTGAGGGATATGATAGATGACAAAAAGGTGTTGCTGGTAAAGGTGGACACTTTGAAGAATATTGTAGATGCATTGACAAAATATGTGAGCTCTGAGAAGTTCTCTTGGTGTAGAGAAACAATGGACATTGTAGGGCTGGATAAATGACTAAGATCTCTTGTGGCCCCTTATGGAAAGAAAACAACAAGTGGGAGAATGTTGGGTTGTGTTATATTCTTTCCATGACTAGCCCATTTAGTTAACCGGGGGGTTAGAGGGGGGGTAGAGCCCCCCCTTCGTTGTGCCGATTGCATAGCGGGGGGGTCACAGGGGGTTTGAGGGGTATAGGTAACCCCACTCTATGGGGTTCAGGGCAGTGCCCCGAAAAATTTTGGTTTTGGAACCTATGTTAGGTTTGGTGGACCCACCTATGGTTTTGTGCATGATTTTCGCACATGTTTTTGGACATGATGGTTTTCAGTCCATGGTTTTGGATGTGATGGTTTTCGATCCATGGTTTTGGATGCAATGGTTTTCATTCCATGGTATTGGATGCTTCGACATGTATAAATATGTATTATAACATTGAAAGGAACATAATGAAAAATCAAGCTGGTAGTCCCGGTTTTGGGATCCAGGGGAAAATATCTGTGTATATGTGTTTTATGTGTTATTCTCTCGCATTGTTTATTTTATGTGTTTTAGAGTTCGTATGCAGGTAATTTCTGTATGGGGTTAAAACCTACATTGAAAAGTGAAAAGATGCTGGCCTAAGTAGTAGAAAACCCTAAATTCCATAAGAAATTAGAATTTTGTCTTTTTGGGGCTGAATAGGAGTTTTTCCTCAAACCATGGTCCCTGAAGGGAGGAGTGAGGCCAAATCCACCTTCTATCAGCCCTTTTGGTATTCCTTTACCTCTCTAAAACTACTACTAAAGTTATGCACAAATGGAATCAAACTAATCAAATTTACCACTACTTACAATGAAACAATGATAAAATCAATTCAACGCTTAATCTATGAAATAACCTAAACATACAAGTACAAGAAGAGGAGACTTTTATTCTAGGGTTGGGCCCTAACCCAAGAGCTTCATCCCTCTGAGTCAACTCAGTGCTGGATCAAGGAAATGCTCATTCTCATTATCATATTAGAAAAATTACATAACAATGTTTTGCCACAAGACTTGAACTCGAAAATGCTTAGTGCTCTTACATTAAAAAATTGAATCCTAATGAGGCTCTAGGCCTCCTTATTTATACAACTAAAGTCTCCAACAACTTCCTTAAATCTAGGGAGGCTTGGCTCCCAAACTCAAAACGAATTGGTTCTTAACTGTCACTGGCTCGGTTGCCCACAATTTCCCTAACTCAGTTGCTTGCAACTCCGAGCTAGTGTGATTTGATTGAGGAATATTTGAATGAGTGAGGATTTAATGAGGAGGATCTATCTCCTATAATCTCTCCTCCTTGTCTCATTCAAGTTTCTACCCTTAATTAGCCAAAACTGCCATGATTTTCTCTCAGAAACCTGCAATCAATGCACATTAGACCACTAGACATAACATCTTACTTTTACTCATCTCGTTAAGAAAAATATAATTAAAACATGTAAGGAATTATGAGAAGAGTTGATTCTAGTAAGCTTGGAGGTGAATTAAGGTCCATATAGTTACCCAATGATGAGGCTCATCACCTCTACTATTCTACAGAATGGAAATCACAATTTAGAAACACATGCAATGACATGCAACCATTAAAACACCACAAGAACACAATGATTTATATGGGAAACCAACTGGGAAAAAACCCTTCGTTGCTTTTCATTAATCAGATGAGAATGAAAAATTATTACAATGTCTTGCTTCGGTCCTAAAGCACAACCTACGTTGTAAAGTTGTTCTCCTATTGATTGTCCTGCTCTGGCCAACACTTACCAATTCAAGACCCGAACTTTCTCTTATCTCCTCATGCGATCCTAGAGGAAATTAACTCCTAAAAGATAGGAATTTTCTCCTATTTTCTTACACAATTCCCAAGGAATGATTCACCTGCTTAACTTCCAGTCATGTACACTCAAGTAGTATACAATTGATAATTACAATGTGCATTTTCCTCCACTCTAGCTAATTAGAAGTACATGCATGTCTAGCCTATCTTTTGGTTGATTTACTAGTCTAACTGAGAGATCACTGAGTTAACAATAGTTTTACTACTCAATTGACCTTCAACTAACTCAACTAGTTACTTGAGCTCAATTAACTGAGTCAAACTGAAAATAACTGAACTAGATTGCTAAAGTTTAGAAACCACTACATGCACAACTCTACTTATAGCCTATAACTCGAATTTATTGAGTAAACAAGTAGACAAATAAATGTCACACAAGTTAACTGCAATCCAAGTCATCTTGTTGATGTGGAAAATCGAATTACTAAATTTGACTAAGGCACAAGTCAAATTTATCCTTTCTTGCTACAATTTCTAACTTCCTTTTGCAATTACTATTAGATTAGAATATTCTCTACTTGATTAAATCATAGGTATTTAGCCCTAGTGTTAAACTCCTTTGTTTATGTTACTTGATAGCCACTATGAGTTCCATCTCAAAAGGAAATTAAATATTGTGTTGTAGAACAAAAATCAACACTTCAAAAATTAAAATATTCCACTCTACACTCCAACTCTAAGTTATAAAAAAAAAAATATTTCTAAAGAATTTTCAATCCATATAAAGAGTATTTGCTAATTGGTTTTTTATCATACAAGGGAACAACATAATCAATCAAAGATGGAATTGCCATTTGGATGTGTGCCAAAAAGGATTTGTGGATTGAGTTTAAGAAAAACAATTGTTATGAATGTAAAAATCAATTTGTGGATAGAGTATGCATATAGTAGTATTCCCTACTTCAGGGGAAGAAAATGGGAGGGAAAATAAATTGTCCCATACACTAGAACCATTTACCTAATGATGTGGATGGCCTATGGGCAAGGAAAAACACCCAACAATTAACAAAATCTTGTGGATGGTCTGTGGGAAAAAGAAAAATTCCCAACAAGTAATAGATCGTTGTGGATGACTTGTGAGAAAATACAAAAATGCCCAACAAACAATAGATGGCTATGAATATTTATGGGCAAAGGAAAAATGTCCACGAATACCAATTTGACTCACGGAGTGAGAAAAATCAGAATTCTTAAACCAATGAATAGAGTAGGGTTCCTACATTGTGTTTATAGGAATGAGATTGTTATAGCTTGCATGAAACATCCATAGCCAAAAGTGCTCAAGCACATAATAAACCTGTAAACCGAAACCAAATCCATGAAACTAAGACAATTACACACATATTTAAACATTTAATTGGCATTTTATTAAGCTCAAGAGATAAATGCAAAGGGGTGAGCTATACATATATGTGTGTTTTTATTCAAAGATCATACAAAAAATTGTAGATGGCCATGGCTCAAAGGAAACTTCACTTATTATGGACGTAATAGGCTTACCTCCTTCATCATTTAATCTGCAAGTATGTTGTCCAACCTCTTAAAGCTCTTATTTTTTCTACTATCTTCCTTTAGTTCTCCTTGCATCTCACTTGTGGATGTCTTCACTGTGGCCTTCATTGCTTTAATGGGATACCTTTGGAAGGCCAACCATCACAATGGTTCATTTCCACTTCCAAATTTTCCAAAAAAAAAAACATTTTTACAAATTTTACAATATGTAAAGAAACTAGGTTCTTATTACAAATTTTAGCGAGGATCTAACTTGGATCAGACCTAACAATTTATAGTATTTTGGTACCCAAAATAATCAACTCCCTTCGATATTCTTCTCTAATCACCATGAAGACTCTAGAAAATCTCCAATAAAAGGTTCCTCTATTGTAGGCTAAAATCTAAGAGTTCCCAATAAGGGATGCCTTTTGCATAAACCTATTGTTTATCTCATGGCTAGTTATGGCATTAACCATTGTAATAGTTCATTGGAAAACCATTATTTCTTGGGCTTCAAGTATTAGCAGCTCCTCTTTACCTTTGGTATTGACTCTCCAAGCTTTAGTCTTGGTTGTTTGGTTCTTGGGATGGAGTTTTGATTGAATCTTCAACATTTGGCCTCCAAATTCCTAGTCAAACTAGAAGATTAGCAATAGTTCCTACATGGTTTTATTTGCTTTCCAGAGTGTCAAAAATTGCTATCCTTATGACCCATTTTATTCCAAATAAAACAAACTATGCCACACTTATTTAGTTTGTGATGATGATTGTCAGTCTTGGTTTCTTGATCCTGTAAGAGTTGCAGTTGATCTGGATGGAAGATTCACCTATTCATTAACTTCTTTAGACCCTCTATAAGTAGATTTTAGAGGCTTGTTGCACACTCCTTTTCTAATTTCCTTTTCTCTATGGAATTGCTTCTTTTCCAATCTCTCTATACTTGCAAAAAGGGTGTTTGATCTAAACTTGTGCATCTTCTTATCTACTAAATCATAGGCCTTCATGCTTGGGCCTCTATTAAGCTACACTGGGGATTAGAATCCCTTGGCCTTCATTAACTAGAACTTGGCTATAATACCCAATTTTCCTCATGAGTGTTTAAAAAATGCCTCTATTATGTTTTTCAAAGCCAAAATATCTCTTGAAAAGGGTCTCAGGAGGTGAGTTTACCAAGCTTGACTTGGTCATGTTGTTGGCCTCCTTACCTTTCATTACTAGTGTTTATCTTACCATCTTTGTTAGTGTATAAATGCTCTGCTCCAACTGAGAAAATATAACCTCTCAATATTCTCTATCATTTTCTTCGTGAGGACTCCCCACCATTAGTGTTATTCTATTTCTATGTATACCTAACAATGCTTGTTCACTACATTGGCATTTATTGTGGGTGTTTACCATGCAATTGTTTTCCAAGTCTTTGAAACTTTATCTTACAATTTGATCCACAATTGAGGGATTGAAATCCACATAATTCATTGATATGGATTCTTAATGCAAAACAAAAATTAATTTTTCCTTTATAATTATTATGAGATTGGAATATGTTCTACCAAATTAAATCATAGGCATTGAAACGTAGTTCAAAACTCCTATATTCTATTTCACTTCAGTATTGGACCCCTGATTTGGTCATACAAGAAACAACATGTAGTATCCCTCACGATTATAGAAGCATAATATAATGGAGTTATTAATGCAGGGATAGAGGCATCTTGGATTCGTCAACTCTTGGAAGAGTTTGGGTTTCCTATTAAGGCCTCAACTACTATTTATTCTGACAATCAAAGTGAAACTCAAATTGTTTACAATCCTATTAAACACGGTTAAATGAAGCATGTTGAGCTTCACACTCATTGTTCACAATTATTTGTTAAAGATAATATTATCACTCCCGTCTAATGAAGAACATTAACTTGTTGATATCAATATGAAACCATTGGATGGAGCCAATTTTCTTAAGTTGCATGGTATGCTTAAGCTTCAAGAAGCTACAATTATTGGTGGATGTTTCCTGTAGAAATTCCTTGTAGATTCAAACTGCAGATTGTAATATGCTAAAATAATTGACTTGAATCTACTCTACTCATTAGCGGAAACAATAAATGATCGATGAAATCATGAAGCATATAAGAGAAAGAATTAAATCACACAACACAATAATTTTCTAGGGAAAGCCATAAAAAGAAAACCCCTGCTATCTGTATATTGCATTAATCAGAAAATATGAGAAGATTACAATGCTTTGATCAAGACTGAGCAACCTCTGCACTATCTCTATATATCTCACTACTTCCTAGGCTGACTCTGACTAACACTTAGCCAATTTCCTCGCCTTTCAAGCTCCTACTTCCTTGCGATATTCCCTTGGGAATTAGCCCATATTTAATTGGTAATTCCCACAATTATGAATTGTGAAATCCTCATAGGCCTTCCTCTAATTGCATGCACCACCTGTACAATTCGGATGATTATACAATTGATAGTACATTTTCCCTGAAATTCAATCTTAGTTGGGTCTTTCTCTGATCTAACATGCATGAGTTAATTATGAGTGAATCTTCAAATTACTAATTAGTGTTGTTTACACCCCACTGCTACAAGTTACACCCCACTACCGCAGGTTACACCCCACTGTAATAAGTCACACCCCACTGTAGTAAGTCACACCCCACTACAGTATGTTACACCCTACTAATGTTGGTTACACCCCACTGTTGCTGGTTACACCCCACTTTTTCTGATCTACAACTAATTCGTCCATCAGTTGGAACTAGTTTAATTGAACTTAACTCAGTTAGACTAAATTAAATCAATAAAACCTGAAATAAACTCAACTAGTGCTCCTAATTGTAGGTGACACTCTATATGACTCTAGTTAGACCCTCAACTCAAATCAACTAAGCTAACTAAGTCAAATTAAGTTAGTTAACTATTACAAGTTGTCATGAGATATGGAATTACAATTTAATTCCTAATTTAATTCAAGGACAAATTAAATTAGGATTTCTTGTTGCATTTTCAACACTCCCTCTCAACAAGAAATGGATTATCTACTACCCCGATCTTGCCTTTGTGAAACTCGAATTTTCATCTTGACAATTCCTTTGTCAAAATATTTGCATCATGCTCCTCTATATGAATGTACTCGAGCAACATGGTTCTCCTCTACATACAATATCGTAGATGGTGATATCGGATGTCGATATTCTTGGACCGACCATGAAAAAATGGATTCTCAAATAGTTTGATACAACTTGTATTGTCACATTAAATCACTATAGGATCCATCTGCTGACCAAATAATCCAATAAGGATCTTCCTCATTTAGATAGCCTCACAAGCTTCTTGACTAGTAGACAAGTACTCTACTTTTGCTAAACTGAGTGCAAATGATATCTGCTTCTCGTTATACCAAGAAACTGCTACTGAACCAATAATGAAGATTCCCCCTGATTTTCTCTTCATGTTAGATGGACTCCCTGCCTAATCTACATCTGTGAAGCCTTGAAGCTTCACTCCCTCTGTCCGTTTGTACCAAAGACCATACTAAGTGATGCATCTAAGGTATCTCAACACATGTTTAGTTGCTTTCCAATAAATTTTGGTTGGCTTAACCATGGCTTGACTAAGTTGGTTAACTTCTAAACATGTGTCCAGTCGTGTGTTCACCAAATACATAAGCGAACCTGCAAGTTGTCTATAAATAATAGCCTCCATTACTTCACCTAAAGTAGCATCTTCCTTCCTCTAATTACCTGCTAGAGGAGTCTCCATGTGTTTGCTTCTCTCCATGTGGAACTTTTTCAATATATTTTTGGCATACTTTCCCTGAGAAACAAACAGTTCCCCGTCTCCTTGTCATACTTCCACACCAAGGAATTAATGCATGAGCCCCAGGTCCTTCATCTCGAATTCTCTTGCAAGATCCTCTTTGAAAGATTTTATCACCTTCTCATCACCTGTTAGAATCAAATCATTTACATATAATACTATAATAAAAAATTTACCTTTAACCACAATATGGTAAATTTTTTCATCTGCATCACTTTTGGTGAAGCCCAAACCGATGAAATAGTTTTCAATCTTGGTGTAGCAAGCATGGGGTGCTTATTTTAGTCCATACATTTCTCACTTGACTCTACACACATGCAACTCTTTGTTGAACGTCTCAAATGCTTATGGCTTCTCAATATACACCTCTTCCTCAATCATGTCGTTGAGGAATGATGTATTCACATCCTTCTAATCTAGGCTTCCATCCCATCTGCATTGACAATGCTAGAATAGATCTGATTGAAGAGTATCTTGCTACTAGATAAAATGTCTCATCATAATAAATTCCCTCCACCTGTGAGAATCCTTTGGCAACAAATTTGGCCTTTTGTTTCTCCACACCCCCATATGCTTCTTTCTTTACCTTGTAAATTCATCTAGAACTCACCACTAACTTGTCTTCTGATCTTGGGACAACTTCCCAAACATTGTTTCTGATAATGGAGTCATACTCTTCAACCATGGCATCAACCCATACTGGTTTTTCTACTGCTTCCTTGAATGAGGATGGCTCAACCTCTACACTCTTGCTCATCAGAGCCATGTAGCTAGTGTACCGATCTGGTGACCTCCTCTACCTGCGTTGTGATGTGGGTGCTCCCACGTTCTCTCTATCATCATGCATCAATCTGTCAACCTCTCTGGTGTGCTTCCTTCCATCTTTGGAATTCTCTGCATGAGTGGGTGCTTCCACTCTGCTCCTCTCCATGTGGCTGCTCCACATCATCTTAAGGTTCCTCCTTTACAGCTAAAATATCCTCATCTGCATGTAATTGGATCTCCCTCTTAAGGTAAAATCTCTTGGCCTTCTCTTCATTTAACTTCACCTCCATGAACCATTTTCATCTTGTTGGATGGTAGGTACACTCGATAGTTGTGAGGTGTATCATTGTACCCCACAAATATGCCCAACTCAGTTGTTGACTCTATCCTTTTCCATGCATCCTTGGTAACATGACAGTAGGTTGATGAACCAAAGATCCTGAAGTGTGCCACATCTGGTTTCTTACCTAAAAATGTTTCTTCTAGTGTACTCATCCCGAGAATCTGATGATGACTTATGTTCTGCAAATACAGAGTTGTGTTGCATGCTTCAGCCCATAGGTGCAACGGTAAGCCCTGATAATGTAACATTTCCCATGTAGCTCCCACAATACTTATGTTCTTCCTTTCAGCCACCCCATTTTGTTGTGGGTTATGAGGTGTTATTAACTCTCATTGAATTCCTTTTGATGCACATAATTTCTCAAATTCATTTGACATGTATTCTCCACCATTATCGCTTCTGAGACATTTAAATTTCCTGCCTGTATCTTTCTCGAAAATTTCTTTAAATTCACAAAATTTAGCGAACGTTTGATCTTTCTTCTGTATAAAGAAAATCCAGGACTTACGAGAAAAAACATCAACAAATATTACATAATACCTATTCTTGCTTGTGGAGGCTGTCGAGAATGGTCCACACACATATGAGTGAACTCGATCAAGGATCACTTGCACTCAACTGTCTTTATCATCAAAGGAAGCTTTGGTGTACTTCCCCAATGTACACCCTTTGCATTTGTCTCTCTGCTCTAGTGTACCCTTGGGAAGTCATGTAGGAATTTATTGCATGATATTCAAAGCTTCATGTTGCAAGTGACCCAATTTTCTATGCCACAACTCACTATTGTCTCAGCTCTGCACCTTCTCTGCTTTTGTGCTCAAAGAAGCGCAATCTTCTACATCCAATTTGTAGAGGTTCTTCACCCGAACCCCGATCCACTTCACCTGTCCTGAGGCTATGTGATGATGGAAAGCCTTTCCCTTGCTAAATATCACATCGTAGCCACAGTCCTCCAACATGGCAACTGAAACCAAATTCTTCCTCAAACCTGGAACATACATGACATCTTTTAATATGAGAGGAGTGCCAAACTCCCTCTGAAAGGTAACAGTACCATGTTGTACATGTTATACCTTGCATCGTCTCTCATCTCGATGTGCATCTGGAGGTCCTTCTCCTCCAATTCACTGAAGAACTCTTTGTTGTCAGTCATATGGAATGAGGCTCCACTATCCAGGTACAACACACTACCCATCACTGATGTCACTGTTGAAAATAGCAACAAAAAATGCTAAAAATATCATTTCTATTAATAGCATTTCAGGATATACTCCAACTCTGTTGGAAATAGCGAAAAATAGAAATGCTAAAAATAACGTTGCTATAAATAGCATTTCGGGATAGATTCCAATTTTAATTAGTCCCTGAATTAAAATTGAGAATTAAAATTCGACTTTAGTCTCACTAGTTGTTTGAAAAATGATTAATTAATTCATCTTGAGTTAATTAGTTGGAGAAAATCAAACATGAAGTCTATGTGAAGACATGCAACAGTTATCCCTTTGATTGAGGAAGTTATCCCTTAATTAAGGAGATAAGGATGAGTTGTATTTGAGTTGTAATTAGTTAGCTCAATCAACTGAGTTAAGTCCAGTTAGATTAGTTCCAAACAGTTGGAGGAACTAATTGTGAGTTTAGTTAGTTAATGCATGCATGCATGCAACTAGTGTTCTCCAGATAACTTGTTAGACCAAGCAGTAACTCCTTAAAACAAATCGTTGATTTCATTTAGGTTGGTGTTTATTATATACATGAGGGAGAGACTATTCATTTCATCTCCCGGTGACTATTCATATTCTCTATTATTTATTTACATAATTTTCAATTATTCACCCAATACTGATGATTAGGTGTCAACATTCCCCCCTTAATCTGAAGGGATGTTCATGAGTCCAAGCATCGTTCTGAATCTTTCAAGCTTTTCTCTTCCAAGCACTTTGGTGAAGATGTCTGCAATTTTGCTCATTCATGGAACAATGGCAGAGATGGATTGTTTTGGCCTCAACATGATGTCGAATCAGATGATATTTAGTATTGATGTGCTTCGTTCGATCATGGAACTTTGGGTTCTTGACAAACTTTATTGCAGAGGTATTTTCAATCATGAGTGGAGTTGATTGTACTTGTTTGACCTGCAAATCTTCAAGAATTTTCCTGAGCCACACAATTTCTTTTGTTGCCTCAGCTACTGCCACGTATTCTGCTTCTGTTGTGGAATCTACTGGAACTGATTGTTTGTGTGATCTCCAGGAGACAACTCCTGATCCAAGACTCATAGCATATCCTGAAGTAGATACCCCAGTTTCTGTCTCCATCGAAGTCTGAATCAGAGTATCCAATCAAGCTGAAGTCGTCCACCTGTGTATACTTGATTCCAAAGTCTTGAGTTCCCTTCAAGTACCTTAGAACTCTTTTTGCAGCAGACCAATGTCCCTCACAAGGCTTTTGCATAAACCTGGAGAGGCTTCCAACATCAAACGAAATGTCTGGTCTGGTAGTAGTTAGGTAGTTGAGACTTCCTACAAGCTGTCTATACTTTGTTGCATCCTCAAATTCTTTTCCTTCAATAGATGTGAGCTTTAAGTTTTGTTCCATTGGAGTAGTAAGAGGATTGCATTCTATCATGCCAAACCTGTTCAATAAATCTCCAATGTACTTTTGAGAAAGAAATATGGACTTCGGATGTTGAGTTACTTCAATACCAAGATAGTAATGAACATAGCCCAAATAAGTCATTTCAAAACTTTTCCCCAATTCCTTCTTTATGGATGCAATGTAGCTTTCATTGTTCCCTGTCATCAAAAGATCATCTACATATACCACAAGATATACAACTATTTTGGCAACTTTCTTGACAAATAAAGTTGCATCATCAAGATCATAATGTTTGAAATTGAGTTTCAAAAGATGCTCAGTTAATTTTTCATACCAGGCTCGCGGTGCTTGTTTGAGGCCATACAAGGATTTCACAAGTTTGCATACTTTATGTTCATGTAATTTCACAGCAAATCCTTCATGCTGGGACATAAAAACATTCTCTTTAAGATCTCCATTCAAGAAAGCAGTTTTTACATCCATTTGATGGAATTTCCAACATTCTGAGCTGCTAGGGCAAAGAGTGTCCGGATGGTAGCCCATTTTGCTATGGGAGCAAAAGTCTCCTCATAATCGACCCCTTCCTTCTATGCAAAACCTTTTGCCACAAGCCTAGCTTTCAGATTTATGCTTGTTCTTGTAGACCCACTTGCAGCCAATTAGTTTGGTTCCTAATGGAGGATCAACCAGCTTCCAAGTGCCATTCTTTATCAGGGCATCATACTCCTTTTGCATTGCTTCTTTCCATTCATCATTAGAAGCAGCTTCTTTGAAGGAATTTGGTTCAAAATCTATAGACAAATTCAATTCACAATCATAAGAAACATCCATATCAACAGGTGAATTAGAGTCATCTACATCACCTCCATTTTTCGGTTTGAATTTCTAGTTCCTGTCTTTCCAACCTCATCAGGATGAACACTTTCAAGTGTCTTTATCAGCCACTTTGGAGGACCTTTCTCAGATGGTCCAGGCTGCTCTGTTGATTGAATTGGGACTGAATCAAGATTGAGTCTCCCAATTCTATCAATCACATCACTTAAAGCATCATCCGTTGTTGGAGTTTCATTCGGGGGAGAGAGTTATTCAGAAGAAGATTCCACATGTTGATCTAGTATAGGAATCCCCCCTTCAAGATGTGGAATCTGATTATCAAATTCTTGAAATGATTTTGCATTTGCGAATCTATCCAAGTGATCAAGTTGCCGCTCAACAACATTGTCAGTTTTGGATGATTCAAGAAAAATTACATCTCTAGATACAAGAAACTTTTTATTGACTTCATCATAGAGATGGTATGCTTTGGAGGTGTTTGAATACCCCAGGAAGATACACTTATGACTTCTTGTACCAAGTTTGTTTCTATGTACCTTTGGTATCAAGGCATAATAGGTGGAACCAAAGACCCTGAGATGCTTTACCAAAGGAATATGCCCATACCACATTTCATATGGAGTCTTGTTTCTAATAGAATTAGATGGACATCTATTCTTTATATATGCAGCATATAGAACAACATCAGCCCAAAACATTATTTTTACATTTTTGAAGAAGAGCATGGAGTGTACCATATTTAAGATTGTCCTATTCATTCTTTCAGCTACACCATTCTGTTGGGGATTATAAGGCACAGTTGTTTGATGTTTGATCCCATGTTGGCGGAGATAGTTTTCAAATTCATTTGATGTGTATTCTTTTTCATTATCAGTGCGAATAGACCCAATATGAGATTGTGCATCATTTTCAATCCATTTATGAAAGTTCTTGAATGTTTAAAAAGCATCAGATTTGTTCTTCAATAAATAAACCCAACACATTCTAGTGTAGTCATCAATAAATGTCATCATATATTTATTTCCATTTGCAGAAGGAACAGGCATTGGAACACATAAATGAATGAATGAGTTCAAGTTTTCTATGTGCTCTTGAATGTGAATCATGAAAAGACTGTTTGCTATGCTTTCCTAGAATGCAAGCATCACATTGCTTAAATTTCCTAGGAATTGTAGGCAAACCAGCAACACCATTTTTCTTCAACAAGCGGAGGCTATCATAGTTCAAATGTCCAAATCTAGCATTCCATAATAGACTTGATGGAAGTGTACCTTCTTCATAATGAGAGTTGTATGAGAAATGTTATGCACAAGCAGAGGTACCTTGCAGCTTGAGAAGCCTTTCTCCTTCTATTCCCCTCATGACAAGTGAGTGGTCAGATTATTTTCTCGCCTCAAGCTTGCCATCAAACATATGAATGGAGTGACCTTGCTGGTGGATGTGGACCAAGGACAGCAAGTTTGTCTTCAGCTGTGGGAGATATAGAACATGATGCAGAAGGAAGTCTGGAAGACCAGGCAATTTAAACCTGATTGTGCCAAGTCCTGATGGCTTGATTTTTGATTGGTCTGCAAAGTATACTGCTCCATCAACATTTTCAGTAAATTCTTCAAAAAAAAAATTCTATGAGTCATGTGGCAAGTTGCTCCTAAATCAATCAACCAATCATTTTTCCAAGAAGCAAGTGAAGCATTAAATAAATCTTCATTTACTCCAATATTACATTGTGCCACCACATAATGAGCGGATTCAGGTGCTTTACCTTTTTCTGTATCATTAATTTTACCTTTCTATTGGTTTCTTTGCTTCTCAATTTTGTGCCATGGTAACTTGCATGTAGAGGCATCATGTGATCCATTTCTTTTGCAACGTATGCAGTGCAAATCTGCCTTTTCTCCTTGAGAGTGTTTGCCCCCCTGCCTCTAAAATATCTTCCTCTTCCTCTTCGACCACCTCTTCCTCTGGAAGAATCTTGAGCAATATTTTTTTTCTATATGAGCAAGGCACATAGCCTCTTTAGAAGATTCAGGGGCTATCTTCTTTCCAAAAGCTTTCTCTCTTTTAGCAATTTTTTTCACAAGAGAGTCAAAGGTAATATCTTTGAGATTTCCATTTTCTTGCAATGACTCAAGATAATTCGAGTAAGTAGGATAAAGTTCCTTGAGAAAAGTGATAAAAGGAATATCCAATTCAATTTTAGTGGCTTTGATATCATGCATTATATATTTTACTTCGGATGCAAGAGCAAGAGGATCATTATTTTACAATTCAAGACTGAAGAGTTTAATCATGAGTTGAACAACTTCAAGTGCAGAATGTGAGTCATAGAGTTCTTTCAGCTTTTGTAAGGTTTTGAAAGCAATTGAAAATGGCGAAATATGGTGACTCACCTCTTCACTTATAGATGCTGCAATTAATGCATAGGCTTTGTTGTTCTTATTTTCCCAAATGGTGAGCTCTTTGTCTAAGGTAGGCTATTCTGGCTCTTTGTCTTTGTCTCCAATACACACTCCTTTCCACAACTCATTGAAAATGAGGGTGTTTTTTATCATCCGGGACCACTCAGGATAGTTCTCCTTGCCAGTGAGAACTATTCCCACAATAGATATAATTGAATGCATACTGTAACAAAAAAAGCTTCTGCTGGCAAAATGTGTTGAATGTTTAATATTGTGGCAAGGGGAGGAGATGGTGTTGTTATATTATATGAACTAGTGGAAGAGGACTGTGGTATGCTGGATTATACCAGAGTTATATTAAAAAAACGCAGTGGCAGAGGACTGTGGTATGCTGGATTATACCACAATTATATTAAAAACGCAACAATAACATTTAATGTAATAAATGGGAGTGGAAGTGTATTAACCTAGAGCAGGTATTGAAAAATGGGAAGCAGAAATGTATTAACCTGGAGCAGTGTATTAAAAAATGGGAAGCGAAGGTGTGTGATACGGCGGTATGTAACATAAAACGTAGCCTGGAATGGTATCGCAGTCGCACTACAATGCAACATGGAGTGGTAATGATATCAAGCGATATATATATATATATATATATATATAGGCGGTATGTAATATAAAATGCAGCATGTAATACGACCAACCAAACTGGGAGCGGGTTATGGATGCGGAGTATGGGAATAAACCACAGTCAACGCAGCCACGACCGAACTCAATGAAATACAAGCCCATTCAAAACAGTAACACACCATTCCATCGTATCATTCCAGCGTATCACCTCCATGCTCAACGCACCATTCTGTCAATTAGAAACAAAATGAAATCCAGGCTTACCACTCTTCCAATTCTTGCTCGCTAGTCTCCTAGAACAGCGAAGACAACCCTTCGCCAACCACTCTTTGAGACTGGATTTACAATCGTCGGAACGCTCTCCTCGCTTCCACCCGCCATCAACACTCCATCTCGCACCTTGAGCAACAGAGGATGCTGTGACTGGTGGTTTCCAACGACAAATCCTCTGTTTCTAGAATATCTGGATGTTGCCAGAGGCATTGGAGGATTTTTCAGTCAGTATTACATTTGACAGAAAACTCGGCGCATGTAAGGAAGATTATAGAGCAGAGCAGTGTATTATATGCGGGTGATTATGAATAAAAAACGGTCAGAGAAGAGCAAAGGAGCAGCGCTCTATATGTAAGGCAGAACATAGCCAGAATAGGGAGTTAAAAAGCAGAGGGAAGCCAAAAATAGTGTTGGCTCTGATACCATGTGAGACCAAGTAGTAACTCCTCAAAAAAAATCGTTGATTTCATTTAGGTTGGTGTTTATTATATACATGAGGGAGAGACTGTTCATTTCATCTCCTGGTGACTATTCATATTCTCTATTATTTATTTACATCATTTTCAGTTATTCACCCAATCCTGATGATTAGGTGTTAACATAACTGAATATTCTCTCATAAATAACTCATGCATGTCAGTTCAGAAAAAGACCCAGTTGAGATTAAAGGAAGGGACACTGTACTATCAGTTGGAGAAATTTTCCTATAAAGGAAACTCATCCATGCAGAAGGAATTATCTCCTTCAAGATTGCACAGTTACTTCTTCAGTTTAGTGAGTGTGATGAGGCCAATTCACACAGGTGGCATCATTGGACCCCAAGAAAAACTACGCAAGGAAATAGGAGGCTTGGAGGGCTAAGGGAAGACATATCTAGTGTCTATTCAGTCTGTGATCTATATTGTTTTATTGCAGAGAGAGCAGGATAACTTGTGAGCTAATTCATTTTGTAACTTGAACGTATTTCCACTTGTATGATAATACAGAGATTGGGGTTTTAGGCTGAGGCTTTCCCCGGGTTATTCTTCTGTGTTATGTGTGATTGATTTCTCATTCTCAGTTATATGTGTTCTAAATTGATCGTGCTCAAATTGATTAAGCTTCCGAAAAGTTTGTTGTAGAAGTAGATCTAGTATTTTGCTTTAGTATATTGCATTATCTGGTGATCTATAGTGGGAATTTTTACATGGTATCGGAGCAAAGGTGATCGAAGCAGTGAACAGTATACAAAGAAGAAAATTTGAAGTAAAAAAAAATAATGGGCCGCTAGTTTTCAGAGCATATCTGAAATTTTTTGTGCAAAATTTACAAAAACAAATAGCAGATCTGGATTCCTTGCGGAAAAAGACCCAAATTCAAAAAAAAAAAAAATCGGCTGAATTAGAGTTCAGATGAGGGAGATATCACTGATTTGAAATCAGCTCTTTTTCTAGAAAATTTCGTGACGATGGGAAAGATGAAACAAATTGGTGTGCTAGCCAAGAACTTGTATGCTCTTGAGATTCAAGATGCATGCAAATCCTTGAGGAGCAAGGCAAATGTTAGAGACTTGGTGGTTGAGAGGGAGAGTACATTACCTCTCAACATGAAGCGCGAGAAGAAGTCTCAGATAATTGTGGAGGAGCCACAATTGGTGAAGCAACTTCAGGAGGTTATGGAGCAGCCACAACTGGAGAAGCCAAGAGGAGATTGAGTGGAGGCATCCACTCATGTAGAGACCTCCAGTAGGGGGAAATTTCGAGCCAAGTGGGTAGAGGGATCACATATATCCATACCTCCAAGTGGGAGGTGGGGCGATGTGGAGTGATAGTCCCAAGAAGGCTTAAATAGGGGTAGGATCCTTGAGGTACCCAGCCTCTTTGATTAGACCTTGCTACGAGAGCCCCGACGAGGAGTAGCAAGACTGGATGAGTGTGTAGAAATAGATGCATATGGAGCGGCAGAGAGAGCTACAGTGCAGGAGTCCCAAGACAGCGTTGGGCTAGCAGGCTACAGCAATGCAAGAGGCACAGGAGTGTTGCACTAGTGCACGATGGCACAGAGAGGTGTGCAATAGTGCGAGATGCAAGGAGTTGTTGCAGTAGCGTAGAGGTCAGATAGGGAGCACTTGTCAGCAGTAGAGGAAGCTTCAGCATCAGAGGGTGTTTCTAGCTCAACAAGGAGGTCAGTTGGGAGATCAGTTACTTACATCTCAGTAACTGAGTTGCAGTGTAGTAGTGGGCAGCATGATGCAACATGATGAGAGGAGATGCAGTGCCGATGCAGTGTTGGGAGATAGGACCAGCAACAGCATGGATGCAATAGGAGGAATTAGTGTGATTGATGCAGTCAGAGATCAAAGTGATAGAGGCTAGAGCAGTTAGATACTGAAGGGCATAGAGGTGCAGAGTTTTCAGTCGACAGAGGCAATAGCAGTCAGAGACTTTGATGATAGAGGCATCATTCTGATTCAGGTTGGATATTTTTTATTTCTAGAGTTACTGGAGCAACAAAACTTGAGAGAAGTTTTGCATGCAGAACATTCCAAAGGTTCAGGATCAGGTTCGAGTTGAATGCCTTTCTTGTTGAGAGGGAGTGTTGAAAATAGCAACAAGAAATGCTAAAAGTAGAAATGCTAAAAATAGCATTTCTATAAATAACATTTCAGGATATACTCTAACTCTGTCGAAAATAACAAAAAATAGAAATGCTAAAAATAGCATTGCTATAAATAGCATTTCAGGATAAATTCCAATTTTAATTAGTCCCTGAATTAAAATTGAGAATTAAAATTCGAATTTGGTCTCACTAGTTGTTTGAAAAATAATTAATTAATTCATCTTGAGTTAATTAGTTGGAGAAAATCAAACATGAAGTCTATGTGAAGACATGCAATAGTTATCCCTTTGATTGAGGAAGTTATCCCTTAATTAAGGAGATAAGGATGACTTGTGATTAGTTAGCTCAGTCAACTGAGTTAAGTCCAGTTAGATTAGTTCCAAACAATTGGAGGAACTAATTGTGAGTTCAGTCAGTTAATGCATGCATGCATGCAACTAGTGTTCTCCAGATAACTGAATATTCTCTTATAAATAACTCATGCATGTCAGTTCAGAAAAAGACCCAGTTGAGATTAAAGGAAGGGACAGTGTACTATTAGTTGGAGAAATTTTCTTATAAAGGAAACTCATCCATGTAGAAGGAATTATCTCCTTCAGGATTGCGCAGTTACTTCTTCAGTTTAGTGAGTGTGATGAGGCCAATTCACACAAGTGGCATCATTGGACCCCAAGAAAAACTGTGCAAGGAAATAGGAGGCTTGGAGGGCTGAGGGAAAGCATATCTAGTGTCTATTCAGTCTGTGAGATGTATTGTTTGATTGCAGAGAGAGCAGGATAGCATGTGAACTGATTCTTTTTGTAACTTGAACATATTTCCACTTGTATGATAATACAAAGATTGGGGTTTTAGGCTGAGGCTTTCCCTAGGTTATTCTTCTACGTTATGTGTGATTGATTTCTCATTCTCATTTATATGTGTTCTAAATTGATCATGCTCAAATTGATTAAGCTTCTGCGAAGTTTGTTGTAGAAGTAGATCTAGTATTTTGCTTTAGTATATTGCATTATCTGGTGATCTACAGTGGGAATTTCTACAGTCACCATGCAATCGATGAGGGTGAAATCCAACTCAAATTGTGAATCAAGAAATTCACTTGCCACTCCTTTTGATGGCTTCTTATCGACCTTCTTGTGCAGACACTTTGTGGCATAATGTCCTAGCTCATGACAGTGAAAACATTTAATCCTCAACAATCCCTTCTTCTTGCCACCCTTACTGGAATCTGATTTGGAATGGGATGACTTCCCTTTCCCTTTCTTCACCTTTCCAACTAAGGCACAGTTCTCCTCATCATATTGCTTGGATGAGGATCCATCTTTGGTCCTCCGTCGAATCTCTTCTTGTACCAAGTCAGACCACAATCACTCCCACTCTGGTAGCTTCTTCCTCTCATTAATCGAGTCCTGGTAACTATGTCAGCTCTTGGGAAGGCCTAGAAGCATTAGGCTCGCCATATTGTCTTCAGTAACTGTAACACCAACACTTCCAATCTCATCTCAACATTGGGTGAACTTGGTCAAGTACTTCGGTATTGAGTTTCCCTTCTCCATCTTGATATTTCTTATCTTTTCCTTTAGTATCAGTGACTTGTGTTCATTGCTATTTTGAAATAGGTATGTAAAGGCCTTCCACATTGCAAATGGAGTTTCCTTATTGTGGGGGTTCGAGACAATATGATCTTGAACTCCTTCTAGGATAATCCTTCTCGCCTTTTCCACACACTTTCTCCACTTTTCCAACTCCTGAGCATCAATTGGCTTAGGAATATCTTTGTCTATGAATTCCTTAAGCATGATGACTTCCAACACTGCCTCCATCCTATCCTTCCAAGAAATATAGTTTGAACTACCCTCAAAGCCATATTCAAGTCTCAATTCATAGAACGACATCCTACTAGCTCTGAAGTATGATACTGCAAATTTGATTTCTCCTGCAAAAGAAAAACTTGTGTTCTCCTCTTCTATAGTGATTTCAGTTCCAATGCCATGTAGAAATTACTTATAGATTCAAATTGTAGATTGTAATATGCTAAAACAATTTACTTGAATCTACTCTATTCATGAGCAGAAAGAATAAACGATCTATGAAATCACGAAGCATATAAGAGAAAGAATTCAATCACACATAACACAATGATTTTCTTAGGAAATCCACAGCTAAAAATACCTACTATTTGTATATTACATTAATCAAAAAATATGAGAAGATTACAATGCTTTTCTCAAGCCTGAGCAACCTTTGCACTATCTCTATCTATATCACTGCTTCTAGGTTGACTCTGGGCAACACTTAACCAATTTCCTAGCCTTCCAAACTCCTACTTCCTTTCGTTGTTCCCATGGGAATTATCCCATATTTAATAGGGAAATCCCACAATTATGAATTGCACAATCCTCATAGGTATTCCTTTGATTTCATGCACCACCTGTACAATTTGGATGATTATACAACTAATAGTACATTGTCCCTAAACTCTAATCTCAACTAGGTATTCCTCTGATCTGACACGCATGAGTTAATTATGAGTGAATCTTTAGTTTATTGATCAGTGTCGGTTACACCCCACTATTGCAAGTTAGGCCCCACTACTGCGGGTTACACCCCACTACAGCAAGTTACACCCCACTATATTAAGTCACACCCCATTACAGTAAGTCACACCTCACTGCAGTAAGTTACACCCCACTAATGTTGGTTACACCCCATCTTTGTTGGTTACACCCCAATGTTTCTAATCTCCCACTAATTCCTCCATCAGTTGGAAGTATTTAACTGAATTTAGCTCAGTTAAACTGAATTAAATAATTAAAACTCAAAATAAACTCATCTAGTGCTCCTAATTGTAGGAGACACTCTACATGATTCTAGTTAGACCCTCAACTCAAATTAACTGAGCTAACTAAGTCAAATTAACTTAGTTAACTATTACAAGTTGTCATGAGATATGGAATTACAATTTAATTCCTAATTTAATTGAAGGACAAATTAAATTAGGATTTTCTTATTTCATTTTCAACATTTCCTGCAAACATAATTTCACCTCATGAACCACCAGAATGTTGTGCTAATGGGGGATTGTTGGAACCTAAGATTATACTAATCCATCACACCTATGGACATTTTGGAGATAGCTAGTCAAAGGATCAACTAACATCTAACAATCAGTCGAGTGGTCGACTAGTAGAGAAACCCACTGAGTGGTTGTCAGATTGTTCAAGTAACCGACTAGCAAATAGTTGGTAAAATGATCGACTAGCGGGATTATTGACAAAGTAATCGGATGAATTGACATGGTTGAAAGAATCAACAAGATAGACAAGTCAAGTAGAATAGTTAACTAGCCATTGAAATGGCATGGATTTCACGAAAATGGACACAAAAATTAATGCTCGTTAGAGGACCAAATCCTCCACAATTCAAAGAAGTTGGTTATATTTTGATACTATAAAAGAAAGACCCTATGGATCAAATATGAATCGAGTGAATGATGAAAGTCAGGAATTATTGTTATCATGCATTATGACGTTTTTAGCATAATGCAGTGTGCTTAAGTGTTGTAATGGTGTCTTTAAACACCATCCACCATCTTGGAGTATTATTTATCTTCTATTTATTTTATCTTATATTATGTTATCTTTTATATGTTCTCAGGTTCCCCTTAGTCCCCAACACTTAGAAGAAACCGCCTAGATTTCAAAGGAAGATTTAGACTAAATCATGTTGCCATCACATGGATTTACTAACAATATCGTGAGTAGGTGATAACTTCTCTTTTTACAAGTGGATTATAATGTACAAGCATAGTCCTCCACATCGATGAGACCCCTTGTACCTTATAACTCTTCTCATTTCATGTAATGGGATGCATAAGCAAGAGAGACAAAGGAGGAGAGAGAAGGGTATATCTCGACCATCTATGCTCTTTCATCCTTGTTGTTCCCTCAATTTTGGG